>CM038682.1:527589337-527722526 GCA_021605205.1 Aegilops longissima | reverse complement strand
CTTGGCAAAATTGAATAACATGTAAACAATCTGCCAGAAACATTTGATAGCAAAAGTAGAGCTCGATTGACTCAAGCTATGGCACTCCATAATTGCAAACAAAGTCATGGATGGATAGAGCAAGACATGTAGAACAAAACATCCTTACTGAAGTATCTCAAAATATGCATGGATCTCTCGGTAGCATCAAGTTAACATGGCATCAAAATATCAAGAAAGCAGGGCTGAAAACAGCAACATCAGGACACCTACTTTGCATGCTTGTGCTAGTCACCACATAGATCACAAAAATACATGGTATACACCCTGGAAAGATGGCATGGCATATTACAAAACACATGTAGGACTCAAATTCATAGGGTGCACACATCAATCATAGCAAAAATAACAAAAGTGCAAGTTACATTAAGAAGCGAAACTAACATCACATAGCCCTGTTCTAACAGCATTTCGGGCATCAAGATGAGCTCAACTGAAAATGATGCAATGAGATGAAATGATCTACTCTTGAGGCGAACATTTTGATATATTATCTGCGCAAAATGGAGCTACAGATGCAAAGTTATGCTACGTTGAAAATGCCACAAAATATACTCGAATTAAAACTTAGAAGAAAAATTGGAGGGAGAGAGTCAACGCTCGCTAGATCCGGATCGGCGGATCCGATCGGGACGCTGGCGGCGGTCTTGGGCGCGGAGTTCGAGGCTCGCCGGAGCTCGGCCGGGAGGAGAGGGGAGGCCGGGCCGAGGCTGGGGGCAGTGACGGAGGAGGCGACATGGCGGCGGTGGCCATGGTGGTGTGTGGCCAGGCCATGGGAGGTCCAGTGGCGGGCGGGCGGAGGAGATCCAGGCGGCAGCGACGGCAAGGGAGGCGACGCGGCGGAGGGGGAGGAGGCCGGAGGGCGCGGAGGCGGGCCTTGGGCAGCGGCGGGCAGCCGTGTGGCCCGCAGGGCCGCAGCGGAGGAGGCGGCGGCGTGCCACGTGGCGCGCCCTGATTGGCCGAGCGGCGGTGCTGGTGGGGCGGACGTGTCCGGCGGCGTGGACGTTCGTCCGGGCGAGGTAGGGGAAGGCTAGGGTTGATCCGGATTTGGAATGGGGGTGTTTAAATAGGCATAGAGGGAGCTAGGAGAGTCCAAATGAGGTGTAGTTTTCTCCCACGATCGTGATCGAGCGACGGAGAGCATGGAAGTGACTTAGATGGGTTATTGGACTATTTTGAAGGGGTGTTGGGCTGCAACTTAAAAGAGGCCTTTGCGAGAGTGCGGTTAACCGTTGGAGTACCAAATGAGCTCCAAATGACCGAAACTTGACGGTGGTCTACGGTGGTATACCAAGGCCACTTGACAAACCTCGGTCCATTCGAGAAGGTTTAGTACCGCTCACGGAAAAAGCGTAAAAGGGGCGCCGGGGAGATAGGAGTGCGGATTGCAAAAGCGGACAACGGAAAAATGCTCGGAATCATGAGGCGAACACGTATGCAAATCGATGCACATGATGACATGATATAAAATGCATGACATGGACAAAATGCAAAATGAAGAAAAACCCAACCACGGAGGAATATCATATCACAATGCCAAAAATGGAAAGAGTTGGAGTTACAAATATGGAAAGTTACTTCCGGGTGTTACAACACTCCACCACTACAAGAGGATCTCGTCCGAGATCTAGGACTGAAAGAACTCCGGATATTCGAGCGGAGGTGATCCTCGCGCTCCCGGTGGCTTCTCGGTCGGAATGGTGTGACCACTTCACTTTCAGGAATTTGATTGACTTGTTGCGAGTCTTGCGCTCGGTTTCTTCAAGAATAACAGCGGGTGCTCATGATAAGAGATCTTCTTGAAGGTCAATCTCTTGAAGTTGATAGTGCGTTCAAGAGTCTTGAAGCACTTGCGAAGCTGTGACACGTGAAACACATCGTGCACATTTGCGAAGTTGGCGGAAGCTCAAGTTGATAGGCGAGATCGCCTCTTTTGCCAATGATCTTGAAAGGACCCACGTATCTAGGGGCAAGCTTCCCTTTGATACCGGGCGACGAGTGCCTTTCATTGGAGACGCGGAGGTAGACATGGTCTCCAATTTCAAAAGCCACATCACGGTGCTTATCATCATAATAGCTCTTCGGCGCGATTAGCGGCTTTGAGATTCTCACGAATGACTTTGCACATTTCTTACATACGTGATCAAGTCATTGCCAAGAAGTTGGCGTTCACTGTCTCAAACCAATTGAGAGAGTCGACACTTTCGCCATAGAGAATTTCGAATGGGGCCTTGCCGAACTCGCTTGAAAGCTGTTGTTGTAGGAGAACTTCGGCATATGGAAGACAATCTTCCCACTTCATACCGAAAGAAATGACACAAGCCACGAGCATATCTTCAAGGATTTGATTTACTCGCTCGACTTGGCCACTTGTTTGAGGATGGAAAGCTGTCTTTGAAACAAATGTTGGTGCCCATGGCCTTACGAAAAGAATCCCAAAACTTGGAGGTAAAGATGCTGCCACGGTGCAGAAGAGATCACTTGTGGAATGCCGTGCAAGGAGACAATCCTGGAGGTGTATAGCTCTGCCAACTGAGCTGCTGTGATAGATTCTTTGATAGGAAGAAAATGAGCCACTTTAGTGAGCTTGTCAATGACAACGAACATAGCATCATTTCCACGCTTGGACTTTGGAAATCCAGTCACGAAGTCCATTTCAATATGATCAAACTTCCATTCTGGAATAGCAAGAGCTTGGAGGAGGCCAGCTGGTCGTTGGTGTTCTGCTTTCACTCTTCTGCAGACATCACATTCATTCACGAATTGAGCAATTTCTCGCTTCATTCGTGTCCACCAATATGACTGCTTGAGGTCATGGTACATCTTCGTACTTCCAGGATGAATGGATAGAAGCGAATTGTGAGCCTCGTTCATAATGACTTTTCTCAGATCACCCTTAGGAACCACAATCCGGTCCTCAAAGAAAAGAGTATCTTTGTCATCAGCGTGGAAGCACTTGTACTTGGAAATGCCCTTGTCGATACCACGTTTCACCTTTTTCACCATGGTATCCGAAGTTGAGCCTCACGAATATGATCTTCCAAAGTAGGAGAGACTATGAGGTTGGCAAGAAAACCTTGAGGACAACTTGAAGATTCAGCTTATGGAAAGCTTCACGAGAGATCCGGTTGGAAGGGCTTGAGGATTAAAGCATTGCGATAAGCCTTCCTGCTCAAAGCATCTGCAATGACATTGGCCTTGCCGGAGTATATTCAATACTTGGGTTGTACTCTTGAATCATTTCGACCCATCGAGTCACTGAGGTTGAGGTTGGGCTGAGTGAAGATATACTTGAGATTCTTGTGATCGGTGAAAATGTCCACTTTCCTTCCCAACAAGAGATGTCTCCATGTTATCAATGCATGGACAACTGCCGCCAACTCAAGATCGTGAGTGGGGTAGTTCTTTTCGTTGAGCTTCGGTGACGAGAGGTATAAGCCACAACTCTCTTCTCTTGCATTAACACAGCACCGAGACCTTGAAGAGAAGCATCACAGAAAACTTCGAATGGCTTGGATTCATCAGGAGGAGTCAAGACATGAGCTGTGACGAGTTTCTCTTTGAGGGTATTGAAAGCAACATCACATTCAGGAGACTAGACATACTTCACATGCTTCTGGAGGAGGTTGGAAAGAGGCTTTGCAATCTTGGAGAAATTCTCAACGAATCTTCGGCAATAGCTTGCAAGACCAAGAAAACTGCGGAGCTGCTTGACATTCTGAGGAGGTTCCCAATTCACAATTGCGGACACCTTCTCGGGATTAACAGCGATGCCCTTGGCGGAGATGATATGACCAAGATAAAGCACTTCATCAAGCCAAAATTCACATTTGGAGAACTTAGCATAGAATTGGTACTCTCGAGCTTGTCTAGCACCAATCGCAAATGTTTGGCATGATCCTTCTTATTCTTGGAAGACCAAAATATCATCAAGATAGACCAAGGCGAATTCATTGGTGTAGGGGTTGAATATGAAGTTCATCATCCGAGAGAATGTTGGAGGAGCATTGACGAGGCGAAAGACATGACGATATATTCATAAGAACCAAAGCTTGTTCTAAATCTGTCTTGGGAATATCTTGTTCACGAATCGAATCTGATGATACCCCATCTGAAGGTCAAGCTTGAGAACACTTTAGCACCTTTGAGTTGCTCGAAAAGCTCATTGATGTTGGGAAGTGGATACTTGTTCTTGATTGTCTTCTTATTCAATGGGCGGTGTCGGCGCAAAAGTCGGTCCGTGCCATCCTTCTTACGGGCAAAAGAACACCACAACCCCAAGTAGATGAACTCGGTCGATCAAACCAGACGCTCTTGTTCATCGAGCTGCTTCTTCAATTCCTTCAGCTCATCAGGTCCAAGCTTGTGGGACGCTTGCAAGCGGGTTCGATGCGGGCTCAAGATCGATAACGAACTCAAGCGGCGATGAGGAGGCATACCGGAAGCTCTTACGGAAAGACATCTTGGTACTCACAAGCGATGGAATCGAGAGATAGCATCAATTCGCCCTTCTCATTGAGAGAAAACAACCGAATGGTTTCATCACGGCGGCATAGATGATCACATCATTAGAAGAGTGAGTCAATTGAATTTCACAGCAGCACAATCAAGCTGAGCTTTGTCTTGATAAAGCCGATCCATCCCAAGAATAAGATCAATATCCGAGTCACCGAGAACAATTGGTTTAGCGAAATCTATAATCACCCATCTTGATAGAAACATCCGGACGCAAACATTAGATGTCATTTGCTTACCGGGGACACAATCTTCAACGGAATAGGAATCTTTTCGTCACAAACTCATGCTTGGCAACAAAAGGTCTCGAAATGAAAGAAAGCGATGCACCAAAGTATCAAATAAGACTTTTGCAGAATATCATTAACTAAGAGATTACCCATTATCACATCGAGAGATTCCTCCGCTTGAGCTGCATTCATCATATTGACCTTGGCATGCTTTGGATTATGCTTGACCTTTGCATTGCTGGAAGATTTCACGGGAGGAGGAGGCGGAAGGCGCCTCTGGTTGAAGCACTTGTTAGCATAGTGACCTTCTGCTGACATTTGTTGCAAGTCACCTTAGAGAGCGGACGGTGGTAAGGAGCACTTGACCTTGGAGCTTGAGAATTAGACTTGTTACGATAGCTTGGGTTGGGTGGGTGGGAAGATCCACGGCCACTGAGTTCTTCTGGCGATAAGGTGACGGAACGGAGGAGGAGGAAGGTAGAACTTCGCTGCTTAGCTGCCACTTGAGAGGAAGAAGAAGACTGAACTGCATCCCCGATTCTCTTCTTAGAAGCCTCACATTTGAGCTGGGCAGCTTCTTGCTTGATGCCATGTTGTAGAATTCATCATACTTTTACGGCTCAAAAAGCACAAGAGCTAATTGCAGATCTTCTCTCGGACCACCTCTGAATTGATAGATCATACTCTTTTCATCGGGACATCTTTCTTAGCAAAGCGGCGAGTTTACAGGCTGGATATTGTATTGATAGACAGACATGTTCCCTTGCTTGAGATTGTGGAACTCCTCACGCTTGCTCTCAACAACACTTTTGAATGTGGTGAGCTCTGAAATCTCGGCGGAACTCATCCTGTAATGACACGACCTCCTCTGGAATCTTTGTATTCTTGGTACCACTCAGCAGCTTGGTCCTTGAGTTGAAGCGATGCAAACTTGACAAAGTCCTCAGGTCGACATTGCTACATTCAAAATGCTTGCAGATGTCCACAAGCCAATCGTCGTCTGTGGCCTCCACACGTAAACCGAAAGACTTGGCTGATTAGCGAGGAACCGATCGAGAGTAGCAAAGTGCGGTTGATTGTTGCCTTGACCTTGATTTCCTTGATTGCCTTGCCCTTGAGTACGTTCTTGCAAGAGCTGCAAAATCATCGAGCATTGGCATTGGTGGCTGCCATGATAGCTTGCCAGGCCTCCGGAGGCGGAGGTGGAGGTGGAGGTTCGTTGATTCCCATCATTACGATCCGGATTCAGACGCGTTGGCGGAGCCATCTGAAGAGGTGACATCCGTTAGCACTTGATAGACAAATAGTCAAGTTGAAATCAACGGATAGAAATTGCAACATATAGTCTTCACAATAAACATTGAACAAGAATGAGCGAATGAATTCCAAAGTTAACATCACCGTCCATTAAGGTGAGAAGCCACTTGAATAAGGGTTGATGAAAAAATAACAAAATACGATTGGAACAAATAAGTGGTAAGGATTACCCAATCACGAACCAAATATCTGCGGGAAGAAATGCTAGGAGCTACTTGAATCCCACCTATAAACTCCCAAAACTTTACGGTTATGCAATCGGTGTTGGGGATACAAGGGACACAAAATATATCACCCAAACTAACAATACCTAGATCCATTTGTATCCATCCGTCAACACATAACCAAGAAATCCTCGAAATCGTGTACCTCGACCTTGAAAAACATCCGTTATACAAGTCATGGCAATACTCCGAGCTCGCCCGATCTTTGGGTTATCGGGTTATCTCACCAACAACTGCACAAAAGAGATTTCGATGTCGGCAAAACTCGGTATTCGAACTGCAGCGATAAAATTGTGGCGACAACACCTCGGAGCTCAACTCCCGGGACACTACCACAACCCCTAAATGTCGAGGCGCCAAGAACAATGTTCTCGTCACAAAACCATCGAACGATCCCAAGATACCAGCGTGATCCTAAATTTTTTTAGTGAAATTTGAGGAGAGGAGAGTCAAAACTTCTCGTCGGGAGACCTCACAGAGCGACGAAGGACTGGGGAGTAAAAAGAATCCTACTCTCCGATATATATAATCCTAAGACTCAAAACATTTTCCATTCTAGACTCAACAACGCATGACAAACAATCAAGTAGGGGGCTCCTAAGTCGGGAAGGCTCGATTACCAACATAGCGCCCTCGATGCGGCTATATCTCCCCGTGTCGAGGCACGACTTAGAGGCATAACCGCATTGAAAGCAATGTCGCAAGTGAGGTAATCTTCACACAACCCATGTAATAAATAAGGAAAGAGATACATAGTTGGCTTACAATCGCCACTTCACACAATACATAAATAAACATCAATCATTGAGTACACTCAAGGTCCGACTACGGAACCAAAATAAAAGAAGATACCCCAAATGCTACACATATCCCGATCGTCCCAAGCTGGGCACCACTACGATCATCGGGAAAAGACACATAGTAACGACCACGTTCCTCATCGAACTCCCACTTGAGCTCGGTTGCGTCACCTGCACTGGCATCGTCGGCACCTACAACTGTTTTGGTAGAATCTGTGAGTCACGGGGACTCAGCAATCTCACACCCGCGAGATCAAGACTATTTAAGCTTATAGGAAGGACAGAGTTTTGAGGTGGAGCTGCAGCAAGCGACTAGCATATATGGTGGCTACATCGCAAAAGAGAGCGAGAAGAGGAGCAAAGCACGGTCGTGAAGCTAGTAGCGATCAAGAAGTGATCCTGAACTACTTACGTCAGACATAACTCCAACACCGTGTTCACTTCCCGGACTCCGCCGAGAAGAGACCATCACAGTTACACCTTGATTGATGTGTATTTTATTAGAGGTCAACTTCGGGTTTTCTACAACGGACATTAACAAATTCCCATCGCCTCATAACGCGGGCACGGCTTTGAAAGATAATACCTGCAGGGTGTCCCAACAAGCCCATTATAAGCTCTCACGGTCAGCGAAGGATATTCCTTCTCTGGGAAGACCCGATCAATCTCGGAATCCCGGACTACAAGACATTTCGACAGCAATAAAACAAGACCAGCAAAGCCGCCCGATTGTGCCGACAAATCCCGATAGGAGCTGCACATATCTCGTTCTCGGGCACATCCGGATGAACACTACGTCACGGCAACCGAAGATGCCCCAAGTTGCCTCGGTGGCACCGCAAGTGGCTCTAGTTTGGACCAACTTTCGAGGAGCATTGGCGGGGGTTAAATAAAGATGACCCTCGGGCTCGCGAAAACCGGGGAAAAGGCTTAGGTGGCAAATGGTAAAACCAAAGTTGGGCCTTCTTTGGGCGAGTCTTATTCAAAGCGAACTGTCAAGGGGTCCCATAAATCACCCAACCGTGTAAGGAGCATAAAATCAAGGAACATAACACGGTATGGCGGAAACTAGGGTGGCAAGAGTGGAACAAAACACCGGGCATTAGGCGAGCCTTCCACCCTTTACCAAGTATATAGATGCATTAATTATAGCAGATATATATTGTGATATCCCCAACAAGTAAACATGTTCCAACAAGGAACAACATCTCCATGTTCAACAAGGAACAAACTTCAACTTCACGCAACTAGCAACGCTATAAGAGGGCTGAGCAAAGCGGTAACATGGCCAATCAACGGTTTGCTAGGAAAAGGATGGTTAGGGGCTGACATGGCAATATGGGTGGCATGATATAGCAAGTGGTAGGCAGCGTAGCATAGGCATAGCAAAAGAGCGAGCAACTAGCATAGCAAAGATAGAAGTGATTTCGAGGGTATGGTCATCTTGCCTGCAATGTTCTCAGAGTTGTCGAAAGCTTGATCCTCGTAAGCATTCTCAACAGGTTCCTCGTTCACGTACTCGTCTCCCGGCTCTACCCAAAGCAAGAACACAAATAAAGGAACCACAATAAATCACGGTGCAATGCACAATCAACATGATGCAATAAAATGACATGATATGCGGGATGTGATATGCAATGCGTATCTGCGCTCCGGAAGGAAAATGATGAACCAGGCATCAACTTGGCAAACCAAGTATGCCACTGGAAAGATGAGATGATTTCGGTTGAAATCGATATAAAGATCACCGGAATCGGATGCACGGTTTGCAAAAGACAAGCAAAACAAGAATGGCACAAATCTGCCATTAACAACATGATGCCACTTAGCAAGCAACAAGAAATTAAGCTACTGCACCCAAACGTACCAACAAAGTATATGGCAGTGATCTACACAAGATGCTTGACAAAAGATGAACACTGAGCTACGGCTAAATCACATCATAACAGGTTCAAACAAGCATGGCAAAAGTGCACAAAATATCGAAATTTGGACATGGCAAAAACAGCATCGGGTAATGTTCAGAGCAAGAAAACTACATGCTACAGGAACTTATAATAGAAAAACAAGGCATGGCATGAATCTACTCAAAGCATAGAACAAAAGTCCCTTACTGACCATAAGCCAAAAGGATCAGAAAATATAGTAACACCCCGTCAATATCGCAAGTTTAGTTATGATTCAGCAACATGGCATGTCAAAAACTGATAACGAGTAGGCATGTTTAAGAGCTCGATGCACTCACTACAGAGCCTTTGATGATAAACTAAGCATACATACATCAAGAAGACATGGCATAGAAGATATACATGGCAAGAACAACATCATAGCATACATGGATCAACCACAACAACCTTGGCAAAATTGAACAACATGTAAACAATCTGCCAGGAAACATTTGATAGCAAAAGTAGAGCTCGATTGACTCAAGCTATGGCACTCCATAATTGCAAACAAAGGCATGGATGGGTAGAGCAAGACATGTAGAACAAAACATCCTTACTGAAGTATCTCAAAATATGCATGGATCTCTCGGTAGCATCAAGTTAACATAGCATCAAAATATCAGCAAAACAGGGCTGAAAACAGCAACATCAGGACACCTACTTTGCATGCTTGTGCTAGTCACCACATAGATCACAAAAATACATGGCATACACCCCTGGAAAGATGGCATGGCATATTACAAAACACATGTAGGACTCAAATTCATAGGGTGCACACATCAATCATAGCAAAAATAACAAAAGTGCAAGTTACATTAAGAAGCGAAACTAACATCACATAGCCCTCTTCTAACAGCATTTCGGGCATCAAGATGAGCTCAAATGAAAATGATGCAATGAGATTAAATGATCTACTCTTGAGGCGAACATTTTGATATATTATCGCGCAAAATGGAGCTCTGAGATGCAAAGTTATGCTATGTTGAAAATGCCACAAAATATACTCGAATTAAAAACTTGGAAGAAAAATTAGAGGGGAGAGAGTCAGCGCTTCGCTAGATCCGGATCGGCGGATCCGATCGGAACGCGGCGGTCTTGGCGGGCCGGAGTTCGAGGCTCGCCGGAGCTCGGCCGGGAGGAGAGGGAGGCCGGGCCGGCTGCGGGGCCGTGGCGGAGGAGGCGACATGGCGGGCGTGTGGCAGTGGTGGTGTGTGCGGCTGGCGGCGGGAGGTCCGGTGGCGGGCGGGGCGGAGGAGATCAGGCGGCGGCAGCGGCGCGGCCGGCGGCGGCGGGGCAGCGCACAGCGGCGCGGAGGGGCGGAGGCGCGGAGAAGCGAGGAGGCGGAGGCTGAGCCGGCGGGCGGCCGTGAGCCCATGGGCGGCAGCAGGCAGGCGGCGGCGTGCCACGTGGCGCGCCCTGATTGGCAGGGCGGCGGCGCTGGTGGGGCGGGCGTGTCCGGCGGCGCGGACGTTCGTCCGGGCGCGAGTAGGGAAGGCTAGGGTTGATCCGGATTTGGAATGGGGGTGTTTAAATAGGCATAGAGGGAGCTAGGAGAGTCCAAATGAGGTGTAGTTTTCGCCCACGATCGTGATCGAGCGACGGAGAGCATGGAAGTGACTTAGATGGGTTATTGGACTATTTTGAAGGGTGTTGGGCTGCAACTTAAAAGAGGCCTTTGCGAGAGTCACGGTTAACCGTTGGAGTACCAAGCGAGCTCAAATGACCGAAACTTGACCGGTGGTCTACGGTGGTATACCAAGGCCACTTGACAAACCTCGGTCCATTTCGAGAAGGTTTAGTACCGCTCACGGAAAAAGCGTAAAAGGGGCGCCGGGGAGATAGGAGTGCGGATTGCAAAAGCGGACAACGGGAAAAATGCTCGGAATCATGAGACGAACACGTATGCAAATGCGGTGCACATGATGACATGATATAAAATGCATGACATGGACAAAATGCAGAATGAAGAAAAACCCAACCACGGAGGGAATATCATATCACAATGCCGAAAATGGCAAGAGTTGGAGTTACAAATATGGAAAGTTACTTCCGGGGTGTTACACTAGCATGCGAGGTCGCGGCCAACAGCGACGCCTGCTCATTCATAAATATCAAATTAGTCTCCTACAAAAGGTTGATCCTCTGTCCGGCCTTTCTTTCCGAATCCCGGACAGTGTCTCAGGGGCTACTATCTGCATGGGATTGTTCTCTTTCTACGTGACTTACCTCAAAACCCGTCAACAGATTGTTGCAGGCCTCGTTTAGTCCGCTGTAACGCCCCGGATTCGTTGCACCAGGTGTCTGCCAGTTATTTGCCGTCTTTGCCATGTCATGTGCTTGCGTGTTGCACTTTGCCATGTCATCATCTGCATTTAATATCATGTCGTCATGTGCATTTCATTTTGCATACGTGTTCGTTTCATGCATCCGAGCCATTTCCCCGTTGTCCGTTTTGCAATCCGGCACTCCTATGTCCCCCGGCGCCCCCTTTTACCTCTTTTTATGTGCGGGTGTTAAACGGTCTCGGAATGGACCGAGGTTTTTCAAGCGGCCTTGGTATAGCACCGGTAGACCGCCTGTCAAGTTTCGTGCCATTTGGAGGTCGTTTGATACTCCAACGGTTAACCGGGTAACCGTGAAAGCCCATTCTCTTTGCAGCCCAACACCCCCTCCAAACTGCCCAAAACCCACCTAACTCCCCTCCATGATCTCGGTCGTTCGATCACGATCGCGTGGGCGAAAACCGCTCCTCATTTGGACACTCCTAGCTCCCTCTACCTATAAATATGTGCCTCCCTCGGAATTCGCGGTCTAATTCTACCTAACCTAGCCTTCTTCTTCCTCCCATACGGACAGCGTCCGTGCCGCGCCGGACAAATCCACCGCCGCCTCCTCGGCCTCTCCCCTCACGCCACGTGCACGCCGCCGCCCGCCCGCCGCTTGCGCCGCGGAGCCCGGAGGGCCCCATGACCCGCGCCCCGCCGCCGTCTGCCCTCCGGCCGGGTCGCGCGCCGCCTCCATGGTGCCGAAGCCTCGCCGCCGCCCGCCATCTCCGGCAGCCCGCGGCGATCCCGCCGACCTCGGCGACCAGTAGCGCGCCGTCCTGCGCCGGCCGCCGTCGAACCCTGCCGCCCGCCTCGCCGTGCGCCTCCAGCGCGCCCTCGCGCGCCTCACTGCCGCCCGGTGCGCTTGCCACCGCCGACCGCGCCGCCGCCGCGCGGCGCCCGTCCTCGCCGCCCCAGCTGGCGCCCGTCCTCGCCGCCGGGCCACAGCCCCTCGCCGCCCTTTCGGGTCCAGCGCCCGGCTGCGCCTCCTCCGCCACCTCCCTCCTCTCCGGCGAGATTCCGGTGAGCTCGCGCGCCGCCTCGGGAACCGTGCCATGAACCCTAGATCTGGACCGGAGGTTGACCCGATCTCGTTTAAGTCATTTTTCGCCATATTTTTAGCCCATGTTCATCGCATCATAACTCTCGCACATTGCTCCGTTTAAATGCGTGTAATATGTCAAATTGTTCGTCTCGACGAGTACATAATTTCATCTCATTGAATAATTTACATTTGAGCTCATCTTGATGCCCGAAATGCTGTTAGAAGAGGGCTATGTGATGTTAGTTTCAGATTCTTATCAGAACATGCACCTTTGTCATTTTTGCCAGGATTGATATGTGCATTCTATGAACTTGAGTCCTACATGTGTTTTGTAATATGCCATGCCATATTTACAGGGGTGTATGCCATGTATTTTTGTGATCTCTGTGGTGACTAGCACAAGCATTCAAACTAGGCTTCATGATGTTGCTGATTTCAGCCCTTACTGCGATATTTTTATGCCATGTAAACTTGATGCTACCGAGAGATCCATGCTTATTTTGAGATACTTCAGTAAGGATGTTTTGAACATATGGTTATTCTCTATCCATCCATGCTCTTGTTTGCAATTATGGAGTGCCATAGCTTGAGTCAATCGAGCTGTACTTTTGCTATAAAATGTTTCCTGGCAGGTTGTTTACATGTTATTCAATTTTGCCAAGGTTGTTGTAGTTGATCCGTGTATGCTATGATGTTGTTCTTGCCATGTATAGCTTCTATGCCATGCCTTCTTACTGTGAGTTGCCTTGTCATGCCATGTATTGCTCTGTGGTGAGTGGTTCAAGCTCACCAACATGCCTACTTATTGTTGTTCCTGCCATGTATGAATCTGTAATATAACTTGCCATGTTTACATGGGTGCCATCATATTTTCTGATACTTTGTGGCTCATGGTCAGTAAAGGACTTTTGTTCTATGCAATTAGTAGATTCATGCCATGCCTTTGTTTGCCATGATAAGTTCCTGTAGCATGTTGTTTGATAGCTCTAAACATTGCAACCTGATGTTATTTTACGCAAACTGAAGCTGTTATTATTTGCAATCTTGCCATGTCCTTTTGAGCATGTTCTAGTGGTTTCTGGAGATAGCTCAGTGTTCATGTTTTGTAATGCTTTACCTGTACATCATGTCCATGCCTTTTGTTTTCATATTGTGGTACTGTAGCATGTTGTTTTGGTGCTTGAAATATGCCTAGTTGCTGTTTTGGACAGATTGTTGCTATAACTTGTTTCATGTGTATGTGTTGAACCGTTGCTCCGTTTTGAGTGTGCTCTATATGAAACTTGCTTGATTTTGCATGTAGTTTCATATTGTCATGTCGCATCCTTGTTTTGATGCGTTTGCTTGATGTTTGAATGCATTTTGCATCAATGCCATGTTTAACTTGTTTTGCTGATATCTTCTAGGCCGTAGCTCCGAATCTAATGAACTTTATATGTAACTTGACTAGAATTTCGTGTAGTTCATTGTGGTGCATCTTAACTTGCTGTTTAACAACTTGAACATAAGGTTTATTCAGATCTGGACCAATTTCGAAATTTGCATATGAGGACTTACCGGAATTGTTATATGTTGTTCCCGGCCTCATTTAAACTTGCTTTGACGTGTTGTTCTTGTTTGCATCATCTCTTGCCATGAGTAGCTTCATGTAGCTTTGTCATGCATCATGCTGAGTTGTGCATCATGTCTTGTCTATGTGTGGTGTGTTTACTATGTTGTGTGCTTCTTCTTTTTAGTTCCTGTTTCGTTGCGATCGTGAGGATTCGTTCGCTCACGCTTGGTTAAATCTTCGTGGCTTCATCTTCCTCATGGACTCGTTCTTCTTCCTTGCGGGATTTCAGGCAAGATGACCGCTACCCTGGATCTCATTACTATCATTGCTATGCTAGTTGCTTCGCTCTTTCGCTATGCTGCGCTACCTATCACTTGCTGCTCAAGCCTCCCAAATTGCCATGAACCTCTGACCTTTGTTACCCTTCCTAGCAAACCGTTGTTTGGCTATGTTACCGCTTTGCTCAGCCCTCTTATAGCGTTGTTAGTTGCGGTGAAGATGAAGTTTGTTCCTTGTTGGAACATGGAGATGTTGTTCCTTGTTGGAACATGTTTACTTGTTGGGATATCACAATATATCTTATTTAATTAATGCATCTATATACTTGGTAAAGGGTGGAAGGCTCGGCCTTATGCCTAGTGTTTTGTTCCACTCTTGCCGCCCTAGTTTCCGTCATATCGGTATTATGTTCCCGGATTTTGCGTCCCTAACGCGGTCGGGTGATTTATGGGACCCCCTTGACAGTTCGCTTTGAATAAGACTTTTCCAGTAAGGCCCAACATTGGTTTTAACATTTGCCTAACCTATTACCTTTTTCCCTTGGGAGTCGCGCATCCCAAGGGTCATCTTTATTTTAGCCCCGGGCCAATGCTTGTCTAAGTGTTGGTCCAAACTAGAACCCTTTGCAGCGCCACCTCGGGAAACTTGAGGGCTCGTTTTAGTTATCTGGACTGCTCATCCGGTCGTGGCTCGAGGCGAGATCTGTGCGGCTACTATCGAGGTGTCGGCGCGCTGGGAGGTCTTGCTGGTCTTGTTTTATTCTTGTCGAAATGTCTTGTAGCCGGGATTCGAGACTGATCGGGTCTTCCGGGAGAAGAATATCCCGTTGATCGCGAGAGCTTATCATGGACTAAGTTGGGACACCCTGCAGGTATAAACTTTCGAGAGCTGTGCCCGCGGTTATGTGGCAGATGGGAATTTGTTGATATCCGGTTGTAGTAAACTCGAAGCAAACTCTTCTAAAATACACCAACCGTGTGCGTAACCGTGAGTGTCTCTTTTCGGGGTTGATCGAGAGGAGAACACGGTTTCTGGGTTATGTCTGATGTAAGTAGGAGTTCGTGATCACTTCTTGATCATTACTAGTTGACGACCGTTCCTTTGTTTCTCTTCTCGCTCTCATTTGCGTATGTTAGCCACCATATCATGCTTAGTCGCTGCTGCAACCTCACCACTTTATCCCTTCCTTTCCCATTGAGCTTTGCTAGTCTTGATACCCATGGTAATGGGATTGCTGAGTCCTCGTGGCTCACAGATTACTACACCACCAGTTGCAGGTACAGGTTTGCGATGATCATGACGCGAGAGCGATGTTTACTTGTGTTGGAGTTCTCCTTCTGCTTCTTCGATCAGGGGATAGGTTCCAGGTCGGCAGCCTGGGCTAGCAGGGTGGATATTGTTTGAGTTTCTGTTTATGTTTCATCCGTAGTCGGATGTTTATCTTATGTATGATGTATTGATGTATTCATGTGACATTGTATGTATTGTATGTATCCCCATTCTATTATGTAATGTTGATGTAATGATATCCACCTTGCAAAAGTGTTTCAATATGCGGGTCTATCCTTGGTGGGACCTTCGAGTTCCTTTTGGATAGGGTCGCATATTAGGCGTGTTCAAGTTGGTATCGAGCCTCGACCGACCCTAAGAGCCCCTTGATTGATCGTGTAGTTTGGCCGTTGTTGAGTCTAGAAGAAAACTATTTTGAGTCTAGTTATATCGGAGAGTAGGATTTCTTTTACTCCTCAGCCCCTTCGTCGCTCTGGTGAGGAATCTTGACGTAGGTGTTTTGAATTACTCCTCTTCCCCTTCAAATTTTTCTTTAGGTTCACGCAGTTGGTTTTTCCGGTAGTTGTTCCTCAGCTCTTTTATCCGGTGCATTTCTCGTCAAGTTGACTCGAGCCTCTTCATCTTTGCCAAGTTCAATCCTCAGTTCTTCCTTCGACGTCGTTGTTTTTCCTGTCCGAAGTTGTCCTTGTTTTTTCCCGCCCGCCCACCCTTCCTCTTCTCGGAACCGGAGTCCGTAATCGAGTATCCATCCTACTCGTGTGAAGTTTTTGCTCTCTCTCCTCAATGATTTCAACAGGTGTTCTCTCTTCAAGATATTCGTAGCTTCCCCCTTCCAGTTGCCTTTGTTTTTCCCGCCCTCCCACCCTTTTTCTTCCCGGAGTTCGAGTTTCTTCTGACCATCAATTCCATTCATGTGGAGCCTCTTCAGTCTTCCCTCAATTATTTTAACCGGTGAATTCTCATCTCGTTCGTCATTCTTCATCCCTTTCTTTTCCGGTGCACTCAAATCAAGTTTTTCGGGTTAATCATATTCTTTTCCTTCGAAGTGTTCTCTTTGCTCGTTCGCCTCTCGCCAGTTTATCATTCCGGAGGTCCGAAGACATCTCAGGAGATTCGTCTGTGTTCGAATTAATTCGAGGTTGACACCTCATTCTAATATTTCAATTGTTCCGGTGCATCATCTATCTGTTAAACAATCCTTTCCAACGGTGTTTTTCTT
Organism: Aegilops longissima; assembly: GCA_021605205.1. NCBI lineage: Eukaryota > Viridiplantae > Streptophyta > Magnoliopsida > Poales > Poaceae > Aegilops > Aegilops longissima. The sequence goes on along the minus strand of CM038682.1, from coordinate 527,705,746 downwards.
TTTAGTGGGCCCTAACCCACAGGTCTTTTCCCAGGATCTTACCTGACTCTTCTAATTTCCCCCGGAGCTATTCCCAATTCTTTTCAAGTGTGACGTAAGAATGAATTTCATCAGTCAGATGCCTTTTCCAAGATCAATTTCAAATCATTTCATTGTTGGCTCAACCTCTTCGCTTTTCATCCTCCCGGAGTATCTCAGAGATTTTGGTGGTGTTTCTGGTCGTCCTCCTCAGCGTTTGAAGATCGAAGTAGAGTTTTCCCTAAATCTCGTCCGTTCTCCCAGAAGATTCGCGGTGCTAGCTCGATGTTATCCTATCCAGTTGTTTCCAGTTGTGCAATTCTTTTCATCCATCCGGAGTACTTCAGGTGTTGCTTTCGCTCTCGATCATTCGGAGGCCATCTTTTCGGAATATCTCTACATTCTAAGTTTTTCAAATTCGTTCTCCAATTATTCCATATTCGTGCCCCTTCGTTCGTCTCAATATTCTCCCGGTGCTTCGTTCCAGTGTTCTTTAATCAGCTCATGATCTCTTTGTTCTTTTGCATCTAAATCCCCTCGAGCTTATTTGTTCTTCTAATTCTTCCCGGTGATTCATCCTCTTTCGTCAGTCATTTCCGAATTCTTACGGTGGTTCATTCATATTCTTTTTCCTTGATTATCATTTTAATCCATTCGTTCTTTCGAATCCTACCGGTGGTTCATGAAGACCTTCTCAAGGTGGTGCCATATCTCTTCTCAATCCTTTTCAAGAAGAATAAGTAGTATGCAAATCCATTGTTTCTCATCAATTTAATTTGATGAAGGATAAGCATACAATAAATCTTATTCTTGTTTCATCATCGTCAAGTAATCCCTTCCTTCGGAGTTTGTTCTTGAGGAATAAATTTTACTTCCAAGTCTTTTCATCTTTTCTTTTCCGGAGTTCAAATTTTCTCGGCCATTTCGTCGGGACCTCCATCTAATTCATCGCAGGCTCATCTTATTCTTTCTTCCTTCATTTTATCTCGTCATCCTTTTGTTACCGGAGTTCTTCATGGTGGTTCTTCAGGATTTAATTCATTCTTCAAGAGTTCATCAAGATTTTGTTGGTGGAGTTCAAGTATTCTTTTCTTCTCGCGTATCGAAGCGCAAGTAATTCTTCATTTTCTTTTGAAGTGAATTTTTGCATTTCTTCGTTCCTCTCAGCTATTAAATCTTTTCCGTTTGTGCCCGGTTATCACCTCATGATTTTGAGATGTTTTCCATAAGTCCACGACAAGCTTATTCTTTTCGTTCTTGAATTTTCTCAACAACTCCATTCAATCTTTTCTTCTAAGGTTGCTTTGTATGTCATTCGTGGCACTAGTTGTCATTTTCTTCTCAGTTCTTTTCATTCCATTCTTCAATTCTTCCGGAGGCATTGTGTTGTTCATCTCGTCAAGTTTCATCCCATCTTGTGAAGTTCATGTTCTAATCCTTCCATTTTCAGCCGGAGTGCTATCTAAATCATTGCAGTCTTATTCGTTTCTTTTCTCTTTCTAACCACTCCGGTTAGAACGAGTTGTTTCATAGTCTATCTGATCCCGTGAGCTTTTAATTCTCGTCATTCTCGTCGTTCCTCCCTTCCTCTCGAGTGCTCTCTATTATTTGTTTCTTGTTTGAGTTCTTGTTTCACCTCTTCCTCTTTCTCTTCCGTCTCGGTCCTAAGATCTCGGGACGAGATCTCTTGTTAGTGGAGGAGTGTTATGCGCCCGGATTCGTTCGCCTGTGTGTCGCCGATTATTTGCCGTCTTTGCCATGTCATGTGCTTGCGTGTTGCACTTTGCCATGTCATCATCTGCATTTCATATCATGTCGTCATGTGCATTTCATTTTGCATACGTGTTCGTTTCATGCATCCGAGCCTTTTCCCCGTTGTCCGTTTTGCAATCCGGCACTCCTATGTCCCCCGGCGCCCCCTTTTACCTCTTTTCATGTGCGGGTGTTAAACGGTCTCGGAATGGACCGAGGTTTGTCAAGCGGCCTTGGTATAGCACCGGTAGACCGCCTGTCAAGTTTCGTGCCATTTGGAGGTCGTTTGATACTCCAACGGTTAACCGGGTAACCGTGAAAGCCCCTTCTCTTTGCAGCCCAACACCCCCTCCAAACTGGCCCAAAACCCACCTAACTCCCCTCCATGCTCTCGGTCGTTCGATCACGATCGTGTGGGCGAAAACCGCTCCTCATTTGGACACTCCTAGATCCCTCTACCTATAAATATGTGCCTCCCTCGGAATTCACGGTCTAATTCTACCCTAACCCTAGCCTTCTTCTTCCTCCGCGCGGCGGACGCGTCCGTGCCGCGCCGGACACGTCTGCCGCCACCTCCCTCAGCCTCTCCCCTCACGCCACATGGCACGCCGCCGCCCGCCGCCGCGCCTGCTGCCATGAGCCCACGGAGGCCAGGCGAGCCCACGGAGGGCCAGCATGAGCCAGCGCGCCGCCGCCGTCTGCCCGCCCCGGCCGGGTCGCCCGCGCCGCCTCCATGGGCGCCCGAGCCCGCCGCCGCCGCCATCTCCGGCAGCCCGCCGGTGATCCCGCCGACCTCCGGCGGCCGGGCGCGCCGTCCTGCGCCGGCCGCCGTCGAACCCTGCCGCCCGCCTCGCCGTGCGCCTCCGCGCCCTCCGCGCCTCGCCCGGCCGCCGGTGGCCGCCACCGGCCGACCAGAGCGCCCAGCCCGGCGCCCGTCCTCGCCGCCCGGGCCCGCGCCCTCGCCGCCCGCAGGTCGCGCCCGGCTGCGCCTCCTCCGGCCACCTCCCTCCTCTCCGGCGAGGATTCCGGCGAGCTCGCGCCGCCGCCTCGGGAACCGTGCCATGAACCCTAGATCTGGACCGGAGGTTGACCCCGATCTCGTTTAAGTCATTTTTCTGCCATATTTTTAGCCCATGTTCATCGCATCATAACTCTCTGCATATTGCTCCGTTTCATGCGTGTAATATGTCAAATTGTTCGTCTCGACGAGTACATAATTTCATCTCATTGCATAATTTACATTTGAGCTCATATTGATGCCCGAAATGCTGTTAGAAGAGGGCTATGTGATGTTAGTTTCAGATTCTTATCAGAACATGCACTTTTGTCATTTTTGCCATGATTGATGTGTGCATCCTATGAACTTGAGTCCTACATGTGTTTTATAATATGCCATGCCGTCTTTACATGGGTGTATGCCATGTATTTTTGTGATCTCTGTGGTGAGTAGCACAAGCATGCAAACTAGGCTTCATGATGTTGCTGATTTCAGCCCCTGTTCTGCTGATATTTTTATGCCATGTAAACTTGATGCTACCGAGAGATCCATGCTTATTTTGAGATACTTCAGTAAGGATGTTTTGAACATATGGTTATTCTCTATCCATGCATGCCCTTGTTTGAAATTATGGAGTGCCATAGCTTGAGTCAATCGAGCTGTACTTTTGCTATAAAATGTTTCCTGGCAGGTTGTTTACATGTTATTCAATTTTGCCAAGGTTGTTGTAGTTGATCCGTGTATGCTATGATGTTGTTCTTGCCATGTATAGCTTCTATGACATGCCTTCTTACTGTGATTTGCCTTGCCATGCCATGTATTGCTCTGTGGTGAGTGGTTCAAGCTCACCAACATGCCTACTTATTGTTGTTCCTGCCATGTATGAATCTGTAATATAACTTGCCATGTTTACATGGGTGCCATCATATTTTCTGATACTTTGTGGCTCATGGTCAGTAAAGAACTTTTGTTCTATGCAATTAGTAGATTCATGCCATGCCTTTGTTTGCCATGATAAGTTCCTGTAGCATGTTGTTTGATAGCTCTAAACATTGCAACCTGATGTTATTTTCTGCAAACTCTGAAACTGTTATTATTTGCAATCTTGCCATGTCCTTTTGAGCATGTTCTAGTGGTTTCTGGAGATAGCTCAGTGTTCATGTTTTGTAATGCTTTACCTGTACATCATGTCCATGCCTTTTTTTTCATATTGTGGTACTGTAGCATGTTGTTTTGGTGCTTGAAATATGCCTAGTTGCTGTTTTGGACAGATTGTTGCTATAACTTGTTTCATGTGTATGTGTTGAACCGTTGCTCCGTTTTGAGTGTGCTCTATATGAAACTTGCTTGATTTTGCATGTAGTTTCATATTGTCATGTCGCATCCTTGTTTTGATGTGTTTGCTTGATGTTTGAATGCATTTTGCATCAATGCCATGTTTAACTTGTTTTGCTGATATCTTCTAGGCCGTAGCTCCGAATCTAATGAACTTTATATGTAACTTGACTAGAATTTCGTGTAGTTCATCGTGGTGCATCTTAACTTGCTGTTTAACAACTTGAACATAAGGTTTATTCAGATCTTTACCAATTTCGAAATTTGCATATGAGGACTTACCGGAATTGTTATATGTTGTTCCCGGCCTCATTTAAACTTGCTTTGACGTGTTGTTCTTGTTTGCATCATCTCTTGCCATGAGTAGCTTCATGTAGCTTTGTCATGCATCATGCTGAGTTGTGCATCATGTCTTGTCTATGTGTGGTGTGTTTACTATGTTGTGTGCTTCTTCTTGTTAGTTCCTGTTTCGTTGCGATCGTGATGATTCGTTCGTCTACGCTTGGTTCGTCTTCGTGGCTTCATCTTCCTCATGGACTCGTTCTTCTTCCTTGCGGGATTTCAGGCAAGATGACCGCTACCCTGGATCTCATTACTATCATTGCTATGCTAGTTGCTTCGCTCTTTCGCTATGCTGCGCTACCTATCACTTGCTGCTCAAGCCTCCCAAATTGCCATGAACCTCTGACCTTTGTTACCCTTCCTAGCAAACCGTTGTTTGGCTATGTTACCGCTTTGCTCAGCCCCTCTTATAGCGTTGTTAGTTGCAGGTGAAGATGAAGTTTGTTCCTTGTTGGAACATGGAGATGTTGTTCCTTGTTGGAACATGTTTACTTGTTGGGATATCACAATATATCTTATTTAATTAATGCATCTATATACTTGGTAAAAGGTGGAAGGCTCGGCCTTATGCCTGGTGTTTTGTTCCACTCTTGCTGCCCTAGTTTCCGTCATATCGGTATTATGTTTCCGGATTTTGCGTCCCTAACGCGGTCGGGTGATTTATGGGACCCCCTTGATAGTTCGCTTTGAATAAGACTTTTCCAGCAAGGCCCAACATTGGTTTTACCATTTGCCTGACCTATTACCTTTTTCCCTTGGGAGTCGCGCATCCCAAGGGTAATCTTTATTTTAGCCCCCCCGGGCCAATGCTTGTCTAAGTGTTGGTCCAAACTAGAGCCCTTTGCAGCGCCACCTCGGGAAACTTGAGGGCTCGTTTTAGTTGTCTGGACTGCTCATCCGGTCGTGGCACGAGGCGAGATCTGTGCGGCTACTATCGAGGTGTCGGCACGCCGGGAGGTCTTGCTGGTTTTGTTTTATTCTGTCAAAATGTCTTGTAACCGGATTCGAGACTGATCTGGTCTTCCGGGAGAAGAATATCCTTCGTTGATCGCGAGAGCTTATCATGGGCTAAGTTGGGACACCCTGCAGGTATAAACTTTCGAGAGCCGTGCCGCGGTTATGTGGCAGATGGGAATTTGTTGATATCGGTTGTAGTAAACTCGAAGCAAACTCTTCTAAAATACACCAACCGTAATGCGAATCGTGAGTGTCTCTTTTGGGGTTGATCGAGAGGAGAACACGGTTTCGGGTTATGTCGGCGTAAGTAGGAGTTCAGGATCACTTCTTGATCATTACTAGTTGACGACCGTTCCTTTGTTTCTCTTTCGCTCTCATTTGCGTATGTTAGCCACCATATCATGCTTAGTCGCTGCTGCAACCTCACCACTTTATCCCTTCCTTTCCCATTGAGCTTTGCTAGTCTTGATACCCATGGTAATGGGATTGCTGAGTCCTCGTGGCTCACAGATTACTACACCACCAGTTGCAGGTACAGGTTTGCGATGATCATGACGCGAGAGCGATGTTTACTTGTGTTGGAGTTCTCCTTCTGCTTCTTCGATCAGGGGATAGGTTCCAGGTCGGCAGCCTGGGCTAGCAGGGTGGATATTGTTTGAGTTTCTGTTTATGTTTCATCCGTAGTCGGATGTTTATGTTATGTATGATGTATTGTTGTATTCATGTGACATTGTATGTATTGTATGTATCCCCATTCTATTATGTAATGTTGATGTAATGATATCCACCTTGCAAAAGCGTTTCAATAGGCGGATCTATCCTTGGTGGGACCTTCGAGTTCCTTTTGGATAGGGTCGCATATTGGGCGTGACATCCGCTCTTTGACGAACCGAACCTTCTCGATCACCGTACCCATAAGGACACGGTGCTCGTCCACAATGGAGGCGCCTCGTAGCGCTTCCATCAGGTTATCCGGTGCCCCTGGTTGGACAGGGGCCACGGCGGAGTTGGCGCACCCCCTCCTCCGAAGGAAGGAGCACGCCCGATTCCGGGGCCATATCGGTCCCCGAAATCGTATTTGGCTGAGGACCGAACTGAACACGTCCCTCCTCGTCAGTCTCCATGGGGATCTGCTCCCCCATGTGCCCGGCAGCGGAGGTCTCACCTTGCGGTGCCTCTTGGACAGCATCCTGGGCCCCTCCCCGGCTCAGAGCGGTCCTCCGGGACAACACTTCGGTATCGTCCTGGCCTCAGGGGAATAAGCGGGCGGCGGCGACATACTGGCCATTTCCGCCGGATCCAACGAACCTCCAGATGAGGATCGCTGGATGCTGCCGCGGGCCGGACTGCAATGGCACAGTTAACCATGTCAAAACAATAAAGAGGGGAGGCCGGGTACACTCGTGTACGTGAGTCATAGTACTCACGATGTGGCCCGAGGCTTAGCGCGGGGGCGTCGCTCCAAACTACTGTCAACGTCCCACGCGGTGTCGACTGCAGGGGCGCCCTTCCCCTTCTTGGGCGTTCCCGCCTCCAGATTCGCGGAGGCCCCCCTCTACTTCTTTCCCTCCTTAGGGGGAGGGTTCTTCTCCTCGTCCTCCTCCTCTTCCTCGTCATCGTTCTCGGGGATGGAGAAATGGGCTTCTTCGTCTTCGGACATCACGCCCAAAGTGCCCCTGTGACGGGGGCCACTCTTGGCCCCCTTGGCCTTCTTCTTGGCCTTCTTCTCTGGCGCCTTGTACGGCGCCGGCACCAGCATCTTCGCCAGATGCGGGATGACCGGTTCTTCAGGCAGCAGAGCCGAACACCGGATCCGCTTCGCCCTCTCCATCCAATCCTGAAAAAGTAGTGATAAAGACTCAGACATCATCCTCGAAACAAACAAGTAGGGGATACACCAAAAATAACATACATCATTGGGAGGTGTTTAAAATCATGTCCACGGTCCGAATCTGTGGCCGGCGGTTCTCGTCGCCCTGAAAGAGCAATTTCCAGGCGCCTTCATGAGTGGTTTCGAAGAGCCTCTCCAGGGTTTGGTGCTTCTTCAGATTAAACTCCCATAGAGGGCGACTTCTGCGCTGGCACGGGAGGATCCGGCGGACCAACATCACCTGGATTACGTCGACAAGCTTGACATTCTTGACTATCATACTCTGAACACGCGTCTGCAGTGCTATCAGCTCATCAGGTGAACACCAATCCGGACTCTTCTCGACCCAGGAGGTGAGTCGCACGGGAGCACCGGAGCGGAATTCGGCAGCCGCGGCCCATATGGTACCGCGGGGTTCTGTAATGTAGAACCATTGTTTCTGCCACTCCTATACTGTCTCCACGAAAGTGCCTTTTGGCCAGGAGACGTTGGACAACTTACTCACCATGGCTCCCCCGCACTCCGCGAGCTGGCCATCCACCACCTTCGGTTTCACGTTGAAGACTTTGAGCCATAGCCTGAAGTGGGGTTGGATGCGGAGGAAGGCCTCACACACGACGATAAATGCCGAGATGTTGAGGAAGGAGTTCGGGGACAGATCGTGGAAATCTATCCCGTAATAATACATCAGCCCGTGGACGAAAGGGTGGAGTGGGAACCCTAGTCTGCGGAAGAAATGAGGGATTAATACCATCCTCTCGTTGGGCTCCGGCGTGGGGACGACTTGTCCCTCGGCTGGCAGACGGTGGGCGATTTCCTTCGCCATGTATCCAGCCGCCCAAAGCTCAGTAATGTCCTCCTCCTTGACGGAGGAGACCATCCACTTACCCTGACCTCCGGATCCGGATATGGTTGAGTGCTCGCTCGAGTGGAAAGGAGATGGGAACTTGGGTGCTGGAGCTCAAGATTGGAAGGGCGGAGATAGAGAAGGCGCGGGAGAGGAAGAGGGAATCCTTATCCCCTTATAAAGACAGTAAATATCGAATGCCTCCCCACTCGCCTTAGAATTTGCCTATTCCCAAAGGCTGTATAAACGGCGCGGTTGGATTACCCATGCCCGCATTGATGAGAATCCCACTATAAGGGGGCACGATCTCTGCTTCGACAAGACGCGCCAATAGCAACTGCGTCTCGGGACGTGGAGCGTGGGACTCGAAATGGTCCGGAGTTATGACCGGTCGGATGTGATGTCATGTTACCAAAATTTGTCGGCGGATTGGACTCGTGCAAAATTATATTCTCTCTGTGGTTGTGTATGGTGTGTGTGAGAGGTCAAGATACTATCATCGCGTCCGAAGACTATCATGGAGTTCCGATAGAAGGGAACCCGCCTTGCAATGCCGAAGACGATCTGCACGCTGGACTCCTCGTCATTGAAGCCAGGTTCAGGGGCTACTGAGGGAGTTCTGGACTAAGGGGTCCTCGGGCGTCCGCCTGTTATCCATGGGACGAACTGGTGGGCTGTGAAGACATGAAGGCCGAGGACTCTAGCCGTGTTTGGATTGGACTCTCCTTGGCATGGAAGGCAAGCTTGGCGATCAACTATGAAGATTCCTTCCTATGTAACCGACTCTATGTAACACTAGATCCCCCCCGGTGTCTATACAAACCGTGGGGGGTAGTCCGGAAAGGATATACTCATTACCATAGTCATACAGGCTAGACTTCTAGGGTTTAGCCATTACGATCTCGTCGTAGATCAACTCTTGTAACACTCATATTCATCAAGATCAATCAAGCAGGAAGTAGGGTATTACTTCCATAGAGAGGCCCGAACCTGAGTAAACATCGTGTCCCCTGTCTCCTGTAACCATCGATCCTAGACGCACAATTCGGGACCCCCTACCCGAGATCCGCCGGTTTTGACACCGACATTACCCTTGAGGTAAAAGGTTGGGAGGCAACACTATAAGCCCCTATCTTTCTCTGTGTCCGATTAAAACTCCATACCCATAAGTATTGCGTGAGTGTTAGCAATTGTGAAAGACTAAATGATAGTTGAGTATGTGGACTTGCTGAAAAGCTCTTACATAGATACTTCCTGATGTTACAATAAATTACAATTGCTTCAATGACTGAGATTATAGTTTGTTAGTTCTCAATGAAGTTTCTGATTCATACTTTACATTGTGAATAGATTATTACTTGAGCATAAGAAATCATATGACAATATCCATATATGTTGCTGTTATAAGAATGATCATGATGCCCTCATGTCCGTATTTTATTTTATCGACATCTCTTTTTCTAAACATGTGGATATATTTATCGTTATCGGCTTCCGCTTGAGGACAAGCGAGGTCTAAGCTTGGGGGAGTTGATACGTCCATTTTGCATCATGCTTTTATATAGATATTTATTGCATTATGGGCTGTTATTACACGTTATGTCACAATACTTATGCCTATTCTCTCTTATTTTGCAAGGTTTACATGAGGAGGGAGAATGCCGGCAGCTGGAATTCTGGGCTGGAAAAGGAGCAAATATTAGAGACATATTCTGCACAACTCCAAAAGTCCTGAAACTCCACGGAAGTCATTTTTTGGAAATAATAAAAAAATGCTGAGCGAAGAAAATACCAGAGGGGGCCCACACCCTGGCCACGACGGTGGGAGGCGCGCCCTACCCCCCTGGGCGCGCCCCCTGCCTCATGGGCCCCCTGGAAGGCCTCCGGTGCCCATCTTCTGCTATGAAGTCTTTCGTCCGAGAAAAAATCATAAGCAAGCTTTCGGGAAGAAACTCCGCCGCCACGAGGCGGAACCTTGGCGGAACTAATCTAGGGCTCCAGAGAGCTGTTCATTGGGAAACTTCCCTCGGGGGGGAAATCATCGCCATCGTCATCACCAACAATCCTCTCATCGGGAGGGGGTCAATCTTCATCAACATCTTCACCAGCACCATCTCCTCTCAAACCCTAATTCGTCTCTTGTATCCAATCTTTGTCCCAAAGCCTCAGATTGGTACCTGTGGGTTGCTAGTAGTGTTGATTACTCCTTGTAGTTGATACTAGTTGGTTTACTTGGTGGAAGATCATTTGTTCAGATCCATTATGCATATTAATACCCCTCTGATTATGAACATGAATATGATTTGTGAGTAGTTACGTTTGTTCCTGAGGACATGGGAGAAGTCTTGCTATTAGTAGTCATGTGAATTTGGTATTCGTTCGATATTTTGATGAGACGTATGTTGTCTTTCCTCTAGTGGTGTTATGTGAACGTCGAGCACATGACACTTCACCATTATTTGGGCCTAGAGGAAGGCATTGGGATGTAATAAGTAGATGATGGGTTGCTAGAATGACAGAAGCTTAAACCCTAGTTTATGCGTTGCTTCGTAAGGGGCTGATTTGGATCCATATGTTTCATGCTATGGTTAGGTTTACCTTAATACTTCTTTTGTAGTTGCGGATGCTTGCAATAGGAGTTAATCATAAGTGGGATGCTTTTCCAAGTACGGACTGCACCCAAGCACCAGTCCACCCACATATCAAATTATCAAAGTACCGAACATGAATCATATGAGCGTGATGAAAACTAGCTTGACGATAATTCCCATATGTCCTCGGGAGCGCTTTTCTCTATATAAGAGTTTGTACAGGATTGTCCTTTGCTACAAAAAGGATTGGGACATCTTGCTGCACTTTATATACACTTGTTACTTGCTACCCATTACAAATTACCTTATCACAAAACTATCTGTTACCGATAATTTCAGTGCTTGCAGAGAATACCCATTGAAAACCGCTTGTCATTTCATACGCTCCTCGTTGGGTTCGACACTCTTATTTATCGAAAGGACTACGATAGACCCCCTATACTTGTGGGTCATCAAGACTCTTTTCTGGCGCCGTTGCCGGGGAGTGAAGCGCCTTTGGTAGGTGGAATTTGGTAAGGAAAAATTTATATACTGCGCTGAAATTTACTGTCACTTGTTACTATGGAACATAATCCTTTGAGGGGCTTGTTCGGAGTATCTTCACTCTGACCAGTAGAGGAAATAGTTGCTCCTCAACCTACTGAACCTAATGAAAATGTTATACTTTGAAATTTCTTTGGGTATGATAGAAAAACTGCTGGTTAATCCTTTTACAGGAGATGGAACATTGCATCCCGATTTACACTTAATCTATGTGGATGAAGTTTGTGGATTATTAAGCTTGCAGGTATGCCCGATGATGTTTTCAAGAAGAAGGTTTCCCTTTATCTTTGAAGGGAGATGCATTGACATGGTATAGGCTATGTGATGAGATAGGATCATGGAACTACAAACGATTGAAATTGGAATTTCATCAGAAGTTTTATCCTATGCATGTTGTTCATCGTGATCGTAATTATATATATAAGTTTTGGGCTCGCGAAGGAGAAAGCATCGCTCAAGCTTGGGGGAGGCTTATGTCAATGTTATATTCATGCCCCAATCATGAGCTCTCAAGAGAAATGATTATTTAGAATTTTTATGCTCGGCTTTCTCGTAATAATCAATCCATGCTCGATACTTCTTGAACTGGCTCCTTTATGATGAAGACTATTGAATTCCAATGGGATTTATTGGAAAGAACTAAATGCAACTTGGAAGACTGGGACCTCGACGAAGGTAAGGAGTTAGGTATAACACCTAAGTTTGATTGTGTCAAATCTTTTATGGACACCGATGCTTTCTGTGAATTTAGCACTAAATATGGACTTGACTGGGACCTCTGAAGAAGCACCGTGCTGCTATTGGATATACTCTTGATGATCTTAAGGGCATTAGTCCCACTCTATGTCAACACAAAATAAATTTGGAGAAAGACGCCAAACCAGTTATTGATCACCAACGACGGCTAAACCCTAAGGTGAAAGAAGTGGTAAGAAAAAAGATATTAAAGCTCCTTGAAGCAGGTATAATTTATCCCGTTGCTGAAAGTCAGTGGGTAAGCCCTGTCCATTGTGTCCCTAAGAAGGGAGGTATTACCGTCGTTCCTAATGATAAAGATGAATTGATCATGCAAAGAATTATTACAGGTTAGAGGATGGTAATTGATTTCCGTAAATTAAATAAAGCTACTAAAAAAGATCATTACCCTTTGCCTTTTATTGATCAAATGCTAGAAAGATTATCCAAACACACACATTTTTGCTTTCTAGATGGTTACTCTGGTTTCTCTCAAATACCCGTGTCAGATGATCAAGTGAAGACTACTTTGCCCTTTCGGTACTTTTTCTTATAGACGTATGCCTTTTGGTTTATGTAATGCACCTGCTATCGTTCAAAGATGCATGATGGCTATATTCTCTGATTTTTGTGAAAAGATTTGTGAGGTTTTCATGGACGATTTCTCCGTTTATGGATCCTCTTTTGATGATTGCTTGAGCAAACTTTGTCGGCATTCTGGGAACGGGGGTCCCCAGACTTGCCTGCCTGCGGCCTGCGGCGTGGCTCAAGGGAGGCCCAGGACAACCCATCTTCATCAACACAAGCTCAAGACCCTCGCGAGGGGCCAAGCCTCGCGGGGCGGACGACCAAGAGCTTCCTCAGGCACGGCCTCGTCAGGCTGGCTCACGAGGAGGCGGAGAGTTCAAGGCAGGGTACCTCGCGAGGTGCCCATGACGTAAGCCATGACGACCAAGGGCGCCAGTCGGGCGCCAGCTCGCGCAGCGTCCCCCTTTCCTCTTTGGTGCAAAGGGAGCAAGCGCAGGCAAGAGCATCAAGCAAAGGCATCCGTTTCGGTGCAACAAGACCAAGACCAGCCCCAATGGCTGGAATGCAGTCATCATGGAGCCCAAGCAGGCGTCATCACCAGAGCCTTTGGCAGGCGAGGACCAACTTTAGTCAGGATAAGTGTACCCGCTGTTCCCCTTCAAAATGGCCAATTGTTGGCGCCCTTCCCGCTCAATATTTGGGAAGAGGCCCAGGGCCTTCGTCTATATAAGTAGAGCTAGCCACCATAGGAGGGGGACGGAGGATCCGCCATTTGGAATCTAGAAAGAGAGAGATAGAGACCCGATCCTCAAGCCAGAGCGACGGGACACCACTCAGCAGCTCATCACACCCACCAAGAACAGACCCTCGCGAGGCTGTTCTTCCCTCTACTATTCCTCATCAGCCCAAGAGGCAATCCACACACCACACACTGGAGTAGGGTATTACACCACGATGGTGGCCTGAACCAGTATAAATCTTGCGTCTCTTTTGCTGTTCTTGTTAGTAGTTTAGGTCCCTGCGATTCGGCGAGGTACGAGATAGTGGGGGGTCGGATCTCCGCGCGCACCCCAGAGTTCGAACCTTAAGGGTCTGCCGGAACCCGTAATCCGACATTTGGCGCGCGGTAGAATGCGCGGAATCCGCCCTCGCCACCTCGTGTCTGTCAGATCGCCATCGCCATGTCCGCGCACTGCGGGCAACCCAGATCCATGGGCGGCGTGGCCCGCCCACGCAGAGCCTTCGCTGGCGACCCGTGCCCGAGCAGCTCGCGGTCCCTTGGCGCTGCAGGGCCGCTGGCGACACAGACAGGCCTCGACGGCTCTCACGCCGCGACAGGCGCGGTCGGCAGCAAGAGCCTCCAACCACGCCGCGACCACATCACCGTACACCCGCCGGGAGCAGGCGAACTCGAGGGCCGCGCTCACGGTGGCCCGAGAGCTGCTGCAGTGCAGGCTGCTGGAGAGCGGCCGCGACGTGCTGCTGGAGCGAGTGGCGGAGCTCCTGGGCTTCGCCGCCTCGGGGGCTCACCCCTTCTGCACCCAACTCCCACCTCACACCGAGGGCGGCCCGCACGGGCTCCCGCGCCTGCTGGGCTCGGCTACTCCAGCACGGGCGAAAGTTGTCGGCGTCGGTCGGGCGGCGGGTTGCCCCGCCCGACCAGCGGGAAGAAGGACCCGGCGCAACTCACGGCCCAGGTGGACCACCGCGCCACCACCCCACGGCGGGCGCATCAAGCAGAGCAGCAAGGCACGCTCAGCACTACGGCGTGGCCTTCGGGATGACGGCGCCGGAAGAATACGTGCCCCACATGATGGACCAAGGGCACCCGCATGAGGGAGAACAAGACTTGCTCCTCAGCCCAATCTGGGGGGATGAGGCGCCAGAAGCCGCGCTCTTTCAGGAGCCTCGAGACAGTCCCACTGGTCACACCGGGGGCGACGATTATCGGGTACCGCTACTTCCTCAAGAGCAAACATACGCTAACCATAGGTCGCAGGAGGTACAGGTCGCACGACGGCGGCTGCCCTGGCCTCATCTCCTACCCCTCGGGAGGGGGGGCGCAGGGGCTGCCGAGAGGGGCAGAGATCCGACATCACCACCACGGCGTTGAACAAGGCGTTCTCGGAGGTAGGCCCTCTCTGGGAGGTGCCTCGGGGCCTGCCCTGGCGGTGGACCCGTGGTCGTCGGGGAACTGGCTGGCGACCGCTCTACCCCACCGGCGGCGTCCTGGTTTCCGGTCGTCGTTGGTGGCACTAGAGTGTGGCGCAAGGCGGGGCCCTCGTTTGGCGATATGAAGCAAGGCCGGTACCTGTGAAGAAGGCCCTGTGCCTGTGAAGCTCGCCGCCCCGTGACACTCTCACGTAATAATGAGTGGGGCTGTACACGCCCCGGAGTCTCAAGGGTGCCGGCCTCAGGCCCTGGGGCTCCCTCCTACGCCCAGTAGCAGCACTTAGCTCCGCGCTGGTGAGAAGACGTCCAAGACTAGACTAGGTGCCGGACGCGGCCTTTTTCTGCTTTCATTTGGTTTTCCCTCTCGCTGTCGTTTTCCCCTGTTCGATTTAAGTTGAATTTGAGCTTGAAGATTTGCGTGTATTCGGGGAAGGGGTGCTTAGTATCGTTCGAGCAAATCTCTCGCGTTTCGGTTACAACTCCGCCTCAGCTGCCTCCCCTCGCGAGCCCCTCGCGAGCTGGGCCAGGCCAAGCTCGCGCACAGCCCAGCCTGTCGCCGCCGCATCCTCTCCGGAGGGTTTTTGCTGCAGGTCCTACGGATTCAATCGATAGACACTCAGATCGTCGCAGCCTCCCACAGGCTATCTCGAGGCTCGTACGAAACAAAGGTAAACCATCCAACTAGCGCGCCGCTTAGCCAACCACTTGGCACGTGCGTATGGGCGATGTAACACCAGCTAATACGAAGAACACAAGTCTTACATGAGGGGCTCCCCCTCCCAAAATGCTCTCACCTCCATCAGTCCAAAACCTGAGTTCTATTCATGCAGGGTAATGAAACAAGGACAATACATAATCAGTCGGACAAATCCCCCAATGCATCCTCAGGAGCACCTCCCGAGCCGTTGCTGGCGTCGCTGGCCTCGCCATCGCTGTCTGCGTGATCGTCGGCGGCGCCTGGGCCGTTCACCACACCGCCCTCATCGGCGGCCACGACCATGCCATCGTCGTCCGAAGCGAAGGCCCGGACGAGGGCATCCACGTTGTCTTCCACCCAGTGCGCCAGGTCGCCCCGGACGGCTTGGGGAACTGGGGCGATGACTGCGTCAAAATCGAAGTAAGGGTCCATGTCCCGGAGATGGCTGAAGACGCGAGAGAAGGCACGCCCGAGCAGCGCGCGGCTCCTCTCCTCCACCAACCTGTCGGCCCTGACCGACCGCGCCACCACGTCAGTGAAGAACTGAAGGTTGCCGGCGTAGTTAACCGCGTGCGGCTGGCCTACTGCCGCCTCGCAGATATTGTCCAAGGCTACGTTAGCTCTTTCCGGGCGTGGAAAGCAGGGACGGTGCTCGTGCTCCAAGATTCGCCATCGACGATCTCGTCCGCGTTTCGGCGCGCAACAGCCTCGGCCTCCTCCACCCTGGCGAAGAAAGGCGCCTCGGCCGAGAGGTGGTGGAATCCTCTGCGCCACCTCGAGGGCGGCCCGAAGAGCATCGCCCACGCGTCGCCTCCTCGGTTTGGCCCTCAAGGCAGCAGTCCTGCCCTCAGCCTCGGCCTTGATCAACCCCAACCGCTCCTCAAACTTCAAGGCCGAGGTTCGAGCCGCCGCCCACTCGGCGTCCGACCTCCTCCATGACGCGGGCTTCCCATGCTGCAACCTCATCCTCTGCCCACGTCGCCAAGCGCTCCCTCATCTCCAAGCGCCAGATTGCTGCTGCGCTCGGCTTCAAGCGTCAGCGCCTCTTCACGCTTCTGGAGCTCCGCCGAGTCGCTAGAGGCCACCTTCATCGATGCAAGGGCTGCCTCGCGCAGCTCCGCTTGCTCCTCCAACGAGTGGCACCGGGCCAGGGCTTCCCGTGCCCGCTCCTCCACCGCCTCTCGCCACCTGTAAGCTGCCCGGGCCTCCTCGACGGCTCGAGAACAGGCCTCCCGAGAGGCTGCCAGCGACGCCTTGGCCTCTTCGTCATCAAGCTCGCGCTGGCGATGCGCTAGGGCGGCAGCACCCTCCAGCTCGCGCTCTCTGCGGCCAGGCGCAGGCCCTCGGCCTCAAGGCGCGCGTCTTCATCAGCAAGCTCTTCACCAAGAAGGCTCACCGCGTCGGCCGCCCTTCGAAGAAATCCTTGGCGAAGGGCGCGACGCTCCTGGGCACGCTCGCGCATGTCCTCCACACCATCGACCGCCCCAGACGGGCGCCGGGAGCCGCGAATCAACACTCCCCCTCCGGGCAGGGAGCTGGGGGCTGGCACCCTCGCGACGGCCCGGCGCGCCGCTCCAGAAGCCCGACCTGGAGCCAGCCCATCCCCAGACGAGGGGTTGCAGGAAGCGCCTCAGCCAATCACCGTCCACGACCAGGCGAGAAGCCCTCGGCAGGCTAGCTATGCCTCGGGAAGGCTCGCGAGGAAGGATCGCGAGGCGCGCGGGGCCACGGCGTGCCTCGGGACGGCTCACCTCCCCAATCGCCCTCACCACAAGAGCTCCACTAGCACTCGAGGGCTGGGGAGGGGATGAAGCCGAGGGGGACGGCTCCTCACCCGTCTCCGTGAGCTCGGCAGGAAGGGGCCTGCAGGGCAAGGATCAGCACGAGCAGCAGAAGAATCAGGAGCTAGAGAAGGAGAATGCTTACTCATCAGTGGCGAAGTACTTCCTACGCTTCAGCAGGCGACAAGGGTAATCATCGCCCAGGGCCTCCCTTCTCTTCCGGAGGGCCTCGAAGTTCACGAGGAAACGACCCAAGATTTGAGCGCAGGGATCAGCCTGCGGTGAGGAAGAAGCATCAAGGCGGCTTGCGTCAGGGGCGTCAGCCTGACGCGCGCTGCTAGTCGCCTCACCAAGAGAAGCAGCAGGGGCCTCGGGGGCTCTAGCCGTGGGTGCTGCGGGCGGCTGCCTGCCGCCCTCAGCCGCAGCGGCATGAGCCTCAGGAGCTGCCCCTTCACGAGCATCGCCAGGCGCTGTCACCCCGGCGGGGGTCCCTTCGGCCTCTGGCGGCTCGTGCCTCCCTGCTCCGCCACTTGAGGAGGAGCCGCCTTGGCCGACTGGAAGGGCTGTCACCACCACTGGATTCTCGCGAGGCCCCTGGAGACCAGCGGGGCGCAGCCCCCATTCATCGAAGATAGGCAGCTGGTTCACCAGATCGCCCCTGTTCCGGCAGAGGTACAACAGGGCCCCTTCGTGCTGGATGCCACCGGGGTTAGGATCGCCAGTCAGGATCAGGAGCACTTTCCTTAGCGCTTCAGGCGTCAGGTCTTCTTCCTGGAGCCTCATACGATCACCAGGCCCGCCGAAGGCCCACAACCGGTGGGAATGGTGTTGAAGAGGAGCAATGCGGCGCATCAGGAACTCCTTCACCACCTTAGGCGTCGTCACAGCAAGCGACCTCAGGAACGCGAAGCGGCGCCAGACAAAGGCAAGCCGAGGGCTCGAAAGCGTCTCCTGGCCCCAGCCTGAATTGGGGACAGCGGGCGAGGTCGGCTTCGATAGCAGGGGGCTGGGCACCCCCACATCCACGTACAACCACCTCTCGCGGAACTTAGCCGCGGGCGGAGGCAGGCTGAAGTCAATCCCTGAGGCTGCTGTCTCGGGCGCGGCGACGAAGCTCACGCACGCCAAGCATTGAGTGGGGTCGACAAGGCGCAGAGAGAAGAAGTGGCGCAGCAAGGCAACCGAGGGAAGGATGCCCATCATTGCCTCACAAACGGCTAAGACCGAAGGAGAGTAATGGACTCGGGACCCGGATGCATCATGTGGATCTAATAATGGGAAAGCACGACATTGAAGAAATCAGAAAGGGGAACTAGTCCATACAGGCGTCGTGAAATACCGGACCTCGGTGACTATCCTGTCGATGGCGAAGTGGGGACGCGGGCCAGGCCGTCGTCCTCCGTGATTCGTTGAAGGAGGTGGCCAGAGCCGAACTGACCTTGCCCAAGCCCTCCAGATTGAGTATGATCGACGGGTCGACAGCGGAGGCCGCCGGCGGCGGCGAGCCAGGCGGAGGCACATGTTTCTTCCCTTTCCCCTTCTTCGTCGGAGCCATGGCGATCGAAAGGGGGAAGGGGGGGATTTGAGATTGGATTGGAAATAGAAGCTGGAGTTTGAGAGAGGGAAGGATTGGAGCGCACAAGCAGCGGAGAGGGGAACAGATGTGTGCAGCAGCGTGTCCGCCTAGCAAGGCACGAAATAAGGAGGCGTGGGGGAACAGTGCCGCCCACGTCCAATCAACCGCCACGCGTCGCCCGAGGCCGCAGGCTGTTAGGGCCCGCGATGCTTCACACTTGCCCTTTCGCCTCTCTGCTCGGCCAAGTTCGGGCGCGCCATGGGCCCGGGGGCTGCTGTCGGCGTTCTGGGAACGGGGGTCCCCAGACTTGCCTGCCTGCGGCCTGCGGCGTGGCTCAAGGGAGGCCCAGGACAGCCCATCTTCATCAACACAAGCTCAAGACCCTCGCAATGGGCCAAGCCTCGTGGGGCGGACGACCAAGAGCTTCCTCAGGCACGGCCCCGTCAGGCTGGCTCACGAGGAGGCGGAGAGTTCAAGGCAGGGTACCTCGCGAGGTGCCCATGACGTAAGCCATGACGACCAAGGGCGCCAGTCGGGCGCCAGCCCGCGCAGCGTCCTCCTTTCCTCTTTGGTGCAAAGGGAGCAAGCGCAGGCAAGAGCATCAAGCAAAGGCATCCGTTTCGGTGCAACAAGACCAAGACCAGCCCCAACGGCTGGAATGCAGTCATCGTGGAGCCCAAGCAAAGGCCATCACCAGAGCCTTTGGCGGCGAGGACCAACTTTAGTCGGGATAAGTGTACCCGCTGTTCCCCTTCAAAATGGCCAATTGTTGGTGCCCTTCCCGCTCAATATTTGGGAAGAGGCCCAGGGCCTTCGTCTATATAAGTAGAGCTAGCCACCATAGGAGGGGGACGGAGGATCCGCCATTCGGAATCTAGAAAGAGAGAGATAGAGACCCGATCCTCAAGCCAGAGCGACGGGACACCACTCAGCAGCTCATCACACCCACCAAGAACAGACCCTCGCGAGGCTGTTCTTCCTTGTACTGTTCCTCATCAGCCCAAGAGGCAATCCACACACCACACACTGGAGTAGGGTATTACACCACGATGCTGGCCTGAACCAGTATAAATCTTGCGTCTCTTGTGTTGTTCTTGTTAGTAGTTTAGGTCCCTGCGATTCGGGTGGTATGAGACGGTGGGGGGTCGGATCTCCGCGCGCACCCCAGAGTTCGAACCTTAAGGGTCTGCCGGAACCCGTAATCCGACAACCTTGATCTAGTTTTGCAGAGATGTGAAGAAACTAATATTGTCTTGAATTGGGAGAAGTGCCACTTTATGGTTAATGAAGGCATTGTCTTGGGGCATAAAATTTCTGAAATAGGTATTGAAGTTGATAAAGCTAAAGTTGATGCTATTGAAAAGATGTCGTGTCCCAAGGACATCAAAGGTATAAGAATTTTTCTTGGCCATGCCGGTTTTTATAGGAGGTTCATTAAGGACTTCTCAAAAATTTCTCGGCCTCTGACTAACCTATTACAAAAAGATATCCCTTTTGTCTTTGATGATGATTGTGTACAAGCATTTGAAATACTTAAGAAAGCTTTGATTTCTGCACCTATCGTTCAGCCACCTGATTGGAATTTACCTTTTGAAATTATGTGTGATGCTAGTGATTATGCTGTAGGTGCTGTTCTAGGGAAAAGAGTTGATAAGAAATTAAATGTTATTCAATATGCTAGTAAAACTCTAGACAATGCCCAGAGAAATTATGCTACTACTGAAGAGGAATTCTTAGCAGTTGTATTTTCTTGTGATAAGTTCAGACCCTATATTGTTGATTCTAAAGTAACTATTCACACTGATCATGCTGCTATTAAATATCTTATGGAAAATAAAGATGCTAAACCTAGACTTATTAGATGGGTTCTCTTGCTACAAGAATTTTATTTGCATATTATTGATAGAAAGGGAGCTGAGAACCCCATTACAGACAACTTGTCTAGGTTAGAGAATGTCCTTGATGACCCACTACCTATTGATGATAGCTTTCCTGATGAATAATTAGCTGTCATAAATGCTTCTCGTACTGCTCCATGGTATGCTGATTATGCTAATTACATTGTTGCTAAATTTATACCACCTAGTTTCAGATACCAGCAAAAGAAAAAGTTTTTCTATGATTTAAGACACTACTTCTGGGATGACCCCCACCTTTATAAAGAAGGAGTAGATGGTGTTATTAGATGTTGTGTACCTGAGCATGAACAGGAAAAGATCCTACGCAAGTGTCACTCTGAGGCTTATGGAGGACACCACGCTGGAGATAGAACTGCACATAAGGTATTGCAATCCGGGTTTTATTGGCCTACTCTCTTCAAGGATGCTCGTAAGTTTATCTTGTCTTGTGATGAATGTCAAAGGATTAGTAATATTAGTAGACATCAGGAAATGCCTATGAATTATTCACTCGTTATTGAACCATTTGATGTTTGGGGCTTCAATTATATGGGACCGTTTCCTTCCTCTAATGGGTATACACATATTTAGTTGCTGTTGATTACGTTACTAAGTGGGTAGAGGCTATTCCAACTAGTAGTGCTGATCATAACACCTCTATTGAGATGCTTAAAGAAGTTATTTTTCCGAGGTTTGGAGTCCCTAGATATTTAATGACTGATGGTGGTTCACATTTTATTCATGGTGCCTTTCGTAAAATGCTTGCTAAGTATGATGCTAATCATAGAATTGCATCTCCATATCACCCGCAGTCTAGTGGTCAAGTAGAATTGAGTAATAGAGAGCTCAAATTAATGTTGCAAAAGACTGTTAATAGATCTAGAAAGAATTGGTCCAAGAAACTTGATGATGCATTATGGGCCTATAGAACTGCATATAAAATCCTATGGGTTTGTCTCCGTATAAAATGGTTTACGGAAAAGCATGTCACTTACCTCTCGAACTAGAACATAAGGCTTATTGGGCTATTAAAGAGCTCAAATATGATTTCAAACTTGCCGGTGAGAAGAGGTTATTTGACATTAGCTCACTTGATGAATGGAGAACCCAGGCCTATGAGAATGCCAAGTTGTTTAAAGAAAAAGTTAAAAGATGGCATGACAAAAGGATACAAAAGCGTGAGTTTAATGTAGGTGATTATGTGTTGCTATACAACTCCCATTTAAGATTTTTTGCAGGAGAACTTCTCTCTAAATGGGAAGGTCCTTATGTTATCGAGGAGGTCTATCGTTCCGGTGCCATAAAAGTTAACAACTTCGAAGGCACAAATCAGAAGGTGGTGAACGGTCAAAAAATCAAACATTATATCTCAGGTAATCCCATAAATGTTGAAACTAATGTTATTGAAACCGTAACACCAGAGGAATACATAAGGCACACTTTCCAGAATGTTTTAGACTCCGAAAAGGCATAGGTATATGATGCGGTAAGTAAACCGACTCCAAAACAGTTCTAATGGCAATTTTTCTCCGTTTTTGAATATTTAAGAAAATAGGGAAATAAGAATAGTCCGGGAAGGACACGAGGCTTCCACGAGGGTGGAGGGCGCACCCTACCCCCCTGGCCACGCCCCTGCCTCGTGGGCACCTCGTGTGCTCACCAAACTCCGTTTTCTTGCACAATACTTCTTTTGGTCGGTAAAAATTCATTATATAATGTCCCGAAGGTTTTGACCACCATATCACGCAAATATCCTCTGTTTTTGTTTCGAGCTGTTTTTTGGATAGATCTATATCGCCATGACGTCTCCAAGTGCCCCCAAGGACAAGTTCTTCGAGAAGGACATCAACCCCTACCTTGCGGAGGTGCTGCAACACCCTCAAACCATTGAGATGCATGAGGGGGTGCTGCACATCCGCGATGTTGAGGGACCAAGGAGGACCAGAAGCGTGGAGACAAGGCTCGAGGCAATGGAGCAACAAGTTTTCAAGTGTCAGGAGATGGTGGAGCATGGACTAGACTCCAATCACATAATGATCACGGAGTTCATCAATAACCACAAGCTGGATGTCAAGGACATTGGGGAGGCCATCTTCAAGCTTCATGAGAAAATCGAGCACCTCCAAGCCCAGATCTACAGCCTGCAAAACCAAAACTGTGAGTATGAATATAGATTCAAGAGGATGAGTTTGGCTGCAGATTTAAGGATCTCGGAGACTCGATCATCCTTCTATGATGGTGAGCCTATGCCTTGGAATAGGGACGACAAGCCTATATCATCAACAACTCCATCTCCTTCACCGACAAAAGAGATATAATCGTATGGGTATGGGCACTCCCCTTGGCAACTGCCAAGCCGGGGGAGGTGCCCCGGTATCGTATCACCATCACACTCCTATCTTTACCGTTTTCTTAGTTCGATCCTTTTAGTAATATCTTGATCTAGTAGAATAAAGTTTTAGTATGATCTAGTTTTGAGTTTTGCTTTATGATCCCTCTATGTAATCGAGTCCGTGAGCTATAAAAATTAGTGCTGAGTCAAGGGCTTGATTATTTTACTTTGATCTTGAGGGAATAAAAGAAAAAGAAAGAATAAAAAGAAATAAAAGAGATCATATTGATCTTATGGAGAGTAATGACTTCACATATAAAGAGTATGATGAATAAAAGTTGTTGAGAGTTGACGAACATAGCTTTGGTCATCGTTGCAAATAATAGGAAGTAATAAAGAAAGAGAAGTTTCACATATAAATATACTATCTTGGACATCTTTTATGATTGTGAGCACTCATTAAAATATGACATGCTAAAGAGTTGATGTTGGACAAGGAAGACAACGTAATGGGTTATGTTTTCTTATATCTGAAATAAAGTATATTGTCGTGGATCATCCAACATGTTGAGCTTGCCTGTCCTTCTCATGCTAGACATATTCTTTGCACCGAGTAGAGATACTACTTGTGCTTCCGAATACCCTCAAAAACCAGTTTTGCAATAAGAGTCCACCATATGTACCTATGGATTGAGTAAGATCCTTCAAGTAAGTTGCCATCGGTGCAATCAATAAAAATTGCTCTCTAAATATGTATGATTTATTAGTGTGGAGAAAATAAGCTTTATACGATCTTGTGATGTGGAAGAAATAGAAACGATGGACTGCATAATAAAGGTCCATATCACAAGTGGCAATATAAAGTGACGTTCTTTTGCATTGAGATTTCGTGCATCCAACCATGAAAGCGCATGTCAACCTCTGCTTCCCTCTACGAAGGGCCTATCTTTTACTTCTTCCTTATGCAAGAGTCATGGTGATCTTCACCTTTCCTTTTTACATTTTATCCTTTGGCAAGAACATTGTGTTGGAAAGATCCTGATATATATATCCAATTGGATGTAAGTTGACATGAATCAGTATTGTTGACATTACCCTTGAGGTAAAAGGTTGGGAGGCAACACTATAAGCCCCTATGTTTCTCTGTGTCCGATTAAATCTCCATACCCATAAGTATTGCGTGAGTGTTAGCAATTGTGAAAGACTAAATAATAGTTGAGTATGTGGACTTGCTGAAAAGCTCTTACATAGAATCTTTCTGATGTTACGATAAATTGCAATTGCTTCAATGACTGAGATTATAGTTTGTTAGTTCTCAATGAAGTTTCTGATTCGTACTTTACATTGTGAATAGATTATTACTAGAGCATAATAAATCATATGACAATATCCATATATGTTGCCGTTATAAGAATGACCATGATGCCCTCATGTCCGTATTTTATTTTATCGACACCTCTATCTCTAAACATGTGGACATATTTATCGTTATCGGCTTCCACTTGAGGACAAGCAAGGTCTAAGCTTGGGGGAGTTGATATGTCCATTTTGCATCATGCTTTTATATCGATATTTATTGCATTATGGGCTGTTATTACATGTTATGTCACAATACTTATGCCTATTCTCTCTTATTTTGCAAGGTTTACATGAAGAGGGAGAATGCCGGCAGCTAGAATTCTGGGCTGGAAAAGGAGCAAATATTAGAGACCTATTCTGCACAACTCCAAAAGTCTTGAAACTCCACGAAAGTCATTTTTGGAAATAATAAAAAATACTGAGCGAAGAAAATACCAGAGGGGGCCCACACCCTGGCCACGAGGGTCGGAGGAGTGCCCTACCCCCTGGGCGCACCCCCTACCTCGTGGCCCCCCTGGCAGGCCTTCGGTGCCCATCTTTTGCTATATGAAGTCTTTCGTCCGAGAAAAATCATAAGCAAGATTTCGGGAAGAAACTCCGCCGCCACGAGGCGGAACCTTGGCGGAACCAATGTAGGGCTCAGGCAGAGCTGTTCTGCCGGGGAAAGCTCCCTCCGGGAGGGGGAAATCATCGCCATTGTCATCACCAACGATCCTCTCATCGGGAGGGGGTCAATCTTCATCAACATCTTCACAAGCACCATCTCCTCTCAAACCCTAGTTCATCTCGTGTATCCAATCTTTGTCCCAAATCCTCAGATTGGTACCTGTGGGTTGCTAGTAGTGTTGATTACTCCTTGTAGTTGATGCTAGTTGGTTTACTTGGTGGAAGATCATATGTTCAGATCCATTATGCATATTAATACCCCTCTGATTATGAACATGAATATGATTTGTGAGTAGTTACGTTTGTTCCTGAGGACATGGGAGATGTCTTGCTATTAGTAGTCATGTGAATTTGGTATTCGTTCGATATTTTGATGAGACGTATGTTGTCTTTCCTCTAGTGGTGTTATGTGAACGTCGACTACACACTTCACCATTATTTGGGCCTAGAGGAAGGCATTGGGAAGTAATAAGTAGATGATGGGTTGATAGAGTGACAGAAGCTTAAACCCTAGTTTATGCGTTGCTTCGTAAGGGGCTGATTTGGATCCATATGTTTCATGCTATGGTTAGGTTTACCATAATACTTCTTTTGTAGTTGCGGATGGTTGCAATAGGAGTTAATCATAAGTGGGATACTTGTCCAAGTAAGGAAAGCACCCAAGCACCGGTCCACCCACATATCAAATTATCAAAGTACCGAACGCGAAACATATGAGCGTGATGAAAACTAGTTGGACGATAATTCCCATGTATCCTCGGGAGCGCTTTTCTCTATATAAGAGTTTATCCAGGCTTGTCCTTTGCTACAAAAAGGATTGGGACATCTTGCTGCACTTTATTTACACTTGTTATTTGCTACCCGTTACAAATTACCTTATCACAAAATTATCTGTTACCGATAATTTCAGTGCTTGCAGAGAATACCTTACTGAAAACCGCTTGTCATTTCCTTCCGCTCCTCGTTGGGTTCGACACTCTTACTTATCGAAAGGACTACTATAGATCCCCTATACTTGTGGGTAATCAAGATACTAAGTCAATCCTCCCACTATATGATGGTAGGCTTGGGGGCTACTCCGATGATGAGCCGGTTCCAGCTGACCACGAGCTGCCTCGTCGAACCGTCGTCTACATGGCTGGCACTGCCCCAACTCATAACTATATGGCAGCAGGTGCCGCGATGGGAACCGACACTTCAGCACCGGCTCCGAACGCGGCCGGCTCGGTTAAGCCGACGGGTCAAGTTATGGTGGAGTTGGTTGCCTGATATGTCTCCGTCGTATCTATAATTTTTTACTGTTCCATGCCAATATTATACAACTTTCATATACTTTTGGCAACTTTTTATACTATTTTTGGGACTAACATATTGATCCAGTGCCTAGTGCCAGTTCCTATTTGTTGCATGTTTTTTGTTTCGCAGAAAATCCATATCAAACAGAGTCCAAACGGGATAAAAACTGAAGGAGATTTTTTTTGTAATATATCTGAATTTTGGGAAGTGGAATCAACGCGAGACAATACCTGAGGGGCCCATGAGGGTGAGGGGCGCACCCTGGCCCTCATGGCCACTCCGTAAGGTTGTTGGTGCCCTTCTTTCGCCACAAGAAAGCCAATATCCGGATAAAAATCGTGTCCAAATTTCAGCCCAATTGGAGTTACGGATCTCCGGGAATTTAAGAAACGGCGAAAGGGCAGAATCAGGGAGCGCAGAAACAGTGAGAGACAGAGAGACAGATCCAATCTTGGAGGGGCTCTCGCCCCTCCCATGACATGGAAGCCAAGGACCAGAGGGGAAACCCTCCTCCCATCTAGGGAGAAGGTCAAGGAAGAAGAAGAAGAAGAAGAAGAAGAAGGGGGGGGGGGGGCTCTCTCCCCCTTGCTTCCGGTGGCGCCGGAACGCCGTCGGGGCCATTATCATCACCGCAATCTACACCAACACCTCTGTCATCTTCACCAACATCTCCATCACCTTCCCCCATCTATCTACAGTGGTCCACTCTCCCGCAACCCGCTGTACCCTCTACTTGAACGTGGTGCTTTATGCTTCATATTATTATCCAATGATGTGTTGCCATCCTATGATGTCTGAGTAGATTTTCATTGTCCTATCGGTAATTGGTGAATTGCTATGATTGATTTAATTTTCTTGTGGTTATGTTTATGTCCTTTGGTGCCCATCATATGAGCGCGCACGTGGATCACACCATAGGGTTAGTTGTATGTTGATAGGACTATGTATTGGAGGGCAAGAGTGATAGAAGCTTCAACCTAGCATAGAAATTGATGCATACGGGATTGAAGGGGGACCAATATATCTTAATGCTATGGTTGGGTTTTATCTTAATGAATATTAGTAGTTGTGGATGCTTGCTAATAGTTCCAATCATAAGTGCATAGAATTCCAAGTCAGGGATGACATGCTAGCAGTGGCCTCTCCCACATAAAACTTGCTATCGGTCTAGCGAAGTAGTCAATTGCTTAAGGACAATTTCGCAGCTCCTACCACCACTTTTCCACACTCTCTATACTAACTTTATTGTGTCTTTATCTAAACAGCCCCTAGTTTTTATTTACGCGCTCTTTATTATCTTGCAAACCTATCCAACAACACCTACAAAGTACTTCTAGTTTCATACTTGTTCTAGGTAAAGCGAACATTAAGCGTGCGTAGAGTTGTATCGGTGGTCGATAGAACTTGAGGGATCATTTGTTCTACCTTTAGCTCCTCGTTGGATTCGACACTCTTACTTATCGAAGGAGGCTACAATTGATCCCCTATACTTCTGGGTTATCAAGACCTTTTTCTGGCGCCGTTGCCGAGGAGTTATAGCGTGGGGTGAATATTCTCATGTGTGCTTGTTTGCTTTATCACTAAGTAGTTTTTTATTGTGTGATCTTGTTTTCTATCTTTAGTTATGGGTAGGAAACACAAAATACCAAAAAAATAGTGGTACCTACTTAACCAATGGTTGAAGAACCACTCAAAATCTATCACACTACCGAAGCTTTTTACTTGGATCATCTTCGATCCTATGTGCTCGGGCTGAAACCCCACCTAGCTTAGTTGAGGGAAAATCTTTAGATGAGCATGCTTGTTATGTGCGACACCGCATATCTGAAAAGGGAAACTTTTACTGGATCAAATTCATCGTTTGCAGTGCTATGCTTGGAATTTATATGAAATATATGATTTTACTTGTTGTTCTGAAAACCCTAAGAAGCACCTTCCCTACCAATGTGAGTTTAGTGATAATGGAATTGTATCTTCGTATGCTAAGGGTGTTTATAATTACTATGATGTTCAACAAATTGAAGAATTTGTTGCTTTTAAGGGTGCTTATGAAATTGCTTCTTCGATTGAAACGTATGATGCTTCTAATGCCTATGTTAAACCATATATTGAGGACTCCCCCGCTGTCCAAGAAGAGACTAATATTTTGCATGAGTCTATGGAAGAAGAAATTAATGACATTGTGAGCTCATTGGATGAAAAAGATGAGGAGGAGAGCGAAGAACAGAAGAAGGAAGAGCGGATTGATCACCCATTCCCACCATCTAATGAGAGTAATTCTTTATCCCATACATTGTTTAATTTCCCTTTGAATTTACCGAAGGATGAATGCTATGATGATTGTTATGATCCCGTTGATTCTTTTGAAATATCCCTTTTTGATGATGCTTGCTATGCTTGTGGCCAAGATGCCAATATGAATTATGCTTATGGAGATGAACTTGCTATAGTTCCATATGTTAAATATGAAATTGTTGCTATTGCACCCACGCATGATAGTCCTATTATCTTTTTGAATTCGCCCGACTACACTATATCGGAGAAGTTTGCCCTTATTAAGGATTATATTGATGGGTTGCGTTTTACTACTACACATGATTATTTTGATAGATATAATATGCATGTGCTTGCTGCTCCTACTTGCAATTATTATGAGAGAGGAACTACATCTCCACCTCTCTATGTTTCCCACACGATAAAATTGCAAGAAACTGCTTATGCTATGTATTGGCCTTTACTTTGTGTGCATGAATTGTTCTTTTATGACATGCCGATGCATAGGAAGAGAGTTAGACTTTTTCAATGCTTGATATATGTTACTTGGTGCTCACTACTAAATTACAAATCATTGTTAATTAAAATTGGCTTTGATATACCTTGGGATCCGGGTGGATCCATTACTTGAGCACTATATGCCAAGATTAATGGCTTTAAAGAAAGCGCTGCCAGGGAGACAACCCGGAAGTTTTAGAGAGTCATTTATTCTGTTGAGTGCTTTTATAAAGTTTAAAAACAAAAAAATAAAGAGGGGAACCCAAAACTTTTCAAAAAGGAAAGTGAAAGTGAGAGCGACAAGCATTGTTGAAGTGGGGGAGCTCCTTGAACTTTGTTCATGCTCACGGAAACTTTGTGAATCTTGATTACAGAAACTTTTCAACAAAAATAATTATCCTCTTGTACAATTCCATTGTATTACAAAAATAATGTGCCAAGATTTTCCTTTAGGGTGTTTACATTGCTTGTTGGTTTGTGCGGTGCAAAACAGAAACTTTGGCTGTAGTGCGCGATTTTACATTTTTTACAGGAACGTCAATCGGTTATGAAACTTGATGCACTGTCTTTCTATACAAATTGTTTATTTTCACTAATTTCTTCAGAATTTTTGGAGTACCAGAAGTATGGTGAATGTTCAGATTACTACAGATTGTCCTGTTTAAGACATATTCTGTTTTTGAAGCATTGTTTGCTTGTTTTGATGAAACTATCGATTTTTATCAGTGGATTAGGCCATGGAAAAGTTATATTACAGTAGCTACAATGCAAAAACAAAATATGAATTGGTTTGCAATAGTACTTAGAGTAGTGATTTGCTTTATTATACTAACGGATCTTACCGAGCTTTCTGTTGAGTTTTGTGTGGATGAAGTGATCAAAGATCGAGGAGGTCTCGATATGAGGAGAAGGAAGATAGTAAAGAGCTCAAGCTTGGGGATTCCCAAGGCACCCCAAGTAAATATTCAAGGAGACTCAAGCGTCTAAGCTTGGGGATGCCCCGAAAGGCATCCCATCTTTTGTCAACAAGTATCGGTATGTTTTCGGTTTGTTTCGTTCATGTGATATGTGCAAATCTTGGAGCGTCTTTTGCATTTAGTTTTCACTTTTCTTTGATGCACCATGATGGTATGAGATAGTCCATGCATGGTTGATTTATAGAATGCTCATTGCACTTCACTTATATCTTTTGAGTATGGCTTTATAGAATGCTTCATGTGCTTCACTTATATCATTTGAAGTATGGATTGCTTGTTTCCCTACACATAGAAAACCGCCATTGGTAGAATGCTCTTTTGCTTCACTTATATTTGTTAGGCCGTGGGCATATCTTTTGTAGAAATAATTAAACCCTCTTGCTTCACTTATATATATTTAGAGAGTTGACAGGAACTGCTCATTCACATGGTTAGTCATAAAATCCTACATAAAACTTGTAGATCACTGAATATGATATGTTTGATTCCTTGCAATAGTTTTGCGATATAATTATGGTGATATTAGAGCCATGCTAGTGGGTAGCTATGGATTGTAGAAATACTTGTTTTGAAGTTTGTGATTCCCGTAGCATGCACGTATGGTGAACTATTATGTAACGAAGGTTGAGCATGAGGTATTTATTGATTGTATTCCTTATGAGTGGCGGTCGGGGACAAGTGATGGTCTTCTCCTACCAATCTATCCCCCTAGGAGCATGCGCTTAGTACTTTGTTTCAATGATTAATAGATTTTTGCAATAAGTATGTGAGTTCTTTATGACTAATGTTGAGTCCATGGATTAGACGCACTCTCACCCTTCCATCATTGCTAGCCTCTTCGGTACCGTGCATTGCCCTTTCTCACCTCGAGAGTTGGTGCAAACTTCGCCGGTGCATCCAAACCCCGTGATACGATACGCTCTATCATACATAAGCCTCCTTATATCTTCCTCAAAACAGCCACCATACCTACCTATCATGGCATTTCCATAGCCATTCCGAGATATATTGCCATGCAACTTCCATCATCTTCAGATACACGACTTGAGCATTCATTGTCATATTGCTTTGCATGATCGTAAGATAGCTAGCATGATGTTTTCATGGCTTGTCTGTTTTTTGATTTCATTGCTATGCTAGATCATTGCACATCCCGGTACACCACCGGAGGCATTCATATAGAGTCATACTTTGTTCTAGACATCGAGTTGTAATATTGAGTTGTAAGTAAATAAAAGTGTGATGATCATCATTACTAGAGCATTGCCCCAGTGAGGAAAGGATGATGGAGACTATGATTCCCCCACAAGTCGGGATGAGACTCCGGACGTAAAAAAAAGAGGCCAAAGAAGCTCAAATAAAAAAAAGAGGCCAAAGAAGCCCACCAAAAAAACAAAACAAAAAAATGAAGAAAAAGAGAGAGGTGCAATGTTACTATCCTTTTACCACACCTGTGCTTCAGATTAGCACCATGTTCTTCATATAGAGAGTCTCTTGAGTTATCACTTTCATATACTAGTGGGAATTTTTATTATAGAACTTGGCTTGTATATTCCAACAATGGGCTTCCTCAAATGCCCTAGGTCTTCATGAGCAAGCAAGTTGGATGCACACCCACTTAGTTTCATTTTGAGCTTTCATAAACTTATAGCTCTAGTGCATCCATTGCATGGCAATCCCTACTCCTCACATTGACATCAATTGATGGGCATCTCCATAGCCTGTTGATTAGCCACGTCGATGTGAGACTTTCTCCTTTTTTGTCTTCTCCACATAACCTCCACCATCCTATTCTATTACACCTATAGTGCTATGTCCATGGCTCACGCTCATGTATTGCATGAAAGTTGAAAACGTTTGAGAACATCAAAAGTATGAAACAATTGCTTGGCTTGTCATCGGGGTTGTGCATGATTTGAATACTTTGTGTGATGAAGATGGAGCATAGCCAGACCATATGATTTTGTAGGGATAACTTTCTTTGGCCATGTTGTTTTGAAAAGACATGATTGCTTTATTAGTATGCTTGAAGTATTATTGTCTTAATGCCAAATGATAGACTATTGCTTTGAATCACTCGTGTCTTAATATTCATGCCATGATTAGATTACATGATCAAGATTATGCTAGGTAGCATTCCACATCAAAATTATCTTTTTTATCATTTACCTACTTGAGGACGAGCAGGAATTAAGCTTGGGGATGCTGATACGTCTCCGTCGTATCTATAATTTTTTATTGTTCCATGCCAATATTATACAACTTTCATATACTTTTGGCAACTTTTTATACTATTTTTGGGACTAACATTTTGTTTCGCAGAAAATCCATATCAAACGGAGTCCAAACGGGTTAAAAACTGGCGGAGATTTTTTTGGAATATATGTGAATTTTGGGAAGTGGAATCAACGCGAGACAATGCCCGATGGGCCCACGAGGGTGAGGGGCGCGCCCTAGGGGGTCAGGCACGCCCTGGGCCCTCGTGGCCACTCCGTAAGGCGGTTGGTGCCCTTCTTTAGCCGCAAGAAAGCCAATATCCGGATAGAAATCATGTCCAAATTTCAGCCCAATCGGAGTTACGGATCTTCGGGAATTTAAGAAACTGCGAAAGGGCAGAATCAGAGAGCGCAGAAATAGAGAGAGACAGAGAGACAGATCCAATCTCAAAGGGGATCTCGCCCCTCCCATGCCGTGGAAGCCAAGGGCCAGAGGGGAAACCCTTCTCCCATCTAGGGAGAAGGTCAAGGAAGAATAAGAAGAAGGGGGGCTCTCTCCCCCTCGCTTCCGGTGGCGCCGGAACGCCGCCGGGGCCATCATCATCACCGCAATCTACACAACCACCTCCGTCATCTTCACCAACATCTCCATCACCTTCCCCCATCTTTCTACAGCGGTCCACTCTCCCGCAACCCGTTGTACCCTCTACTTGAACATGGTGCTTTATGCTTCATATTATTATCCAATGATGTGTTGCCATCCATGATGTCTGAGTAGATTTTCGTTGTCCTATCGGTAATTGGTGAATTTCTATGATTGATTTAATTTGCTTGTGGTTATGTTGCTGTCCTTTGGTGCCCATCATATGAGCGCGCGTGTGGATCACACCATAGGGTTAGTTGTATGTTGATAGAACTATGTATTGAGGGCAAGAGTGATGAAGCTTCAACCTAGCATAGAAATTGATGCATACTGGGATTGAAGGGGACCAATATATCTTAATGCTATGGTTGGGTTTTACCTTAATGAACGTTAGTAGTTGCGGATGCTTGCTAATAGTTCCAATCATAAGTGCATAGAATTCCAAGTCAGGGATGACATGCTAGCAGTGGCCTCTCCCACATAAAACTTGCTATCGGTCCAGCGAAGTAGTCAATTGCTTAGGGACAATTTCGCAACTCCTACCACCACTTTTCCACACACTACAAAAAAATACACTTCCGTGATGATACATGTTTGTCACAGTAGGTCACGTTTTTTGTCATGCATGTACATCCATGACAAATTTATGACAGAGTCAAGATAGTCATACCTGTGCTGTCGTAGAAGTGTTGCATGACATTACCAAAATTATCATCACGGAAGTGTCCACTTCCATGACGATAAATCGCGCGTCACAGAAGTGCTTTCGTCAAGGGTGACCGACACGTGGCATCCACTGTAATGGAATGTCGTTAAGCTATCGGGCTGGGTTTTGGATCCGATAACCCGTTAACAACCCCGACCAATGGGGATTTTCCACGTGTAAAATCATCATTGGCTGGAGGAGACACGTGTCAGGTCCGCGTTGGCACAGGTGTCACTCATCCAATGGGCGAGACGCGCCTATGATATATTGACACGTGGACCGGCCCATCAAGTTTAAATGGGCCGGCCCAACTGAAGGCCCACCAGATTTTCCGTACCATAATGGGCCGGCCCAGCTAAAGGCCCACGATATTTTGCGGACCATAATGGGCTGGCCCAGCTAAAGGCCCACAAGATTTTGCGGGCCATAATGGGCCGGCCCAGGTAAAGGCCCACAAGATTTTTGTGTGCCATAATGGGCCGGCCCAGGTAAAGGCCCACAAGATTCTTGCGGGTCATAATGGGCCGGACCAGCTAAAGGCCCACGAGATTTCGCCAACATTAATGGGCTGGCCCAGCAGTAGGCCCACAAGATTTTGAGGACCCTAGTAGGCCGGCCCATTAACTGGCTGCCATGTTTTGGGCCAAATGCCGGCCCATATTTGATCTGGTCCATTAATGGCCTGCCATGCTCCGGGCCTAATAGTGGCCCATATGAGATCCGGCCCGTTAAAAGCCTAACACGTTACGGGCCAAATTACGCCCAGATCAGTCAACCCTTTAAGAGGCTTTGGGCTCAATTATGGCCCATATCGATTCGGCCCGTCAAGCTGGACACTATGCTTTTGGGCCCACTTGCTAAAGGCCCACTTAGTAATTCGCCCGATATTAGTTTTGTCTGTTAAGGGACCGTTTAACATTCGGCCCTATATTAATTTCGGCTGTTAAAGCCCGTCATATAGTTGGGCCAAACTACGGCCCGGTTTGCATCCGGCCTGCTCGCAGCCGATATCTGATTGGGCCAAACAAGGACCGAGACAATTTTGGCCTGTTAAAAGCCCATGATTTGATTCGCACAATCATGGGTCGGGGTTCATTTCGGGCTGCTGCGTAACTAGTAGGAATTAAGAACAAACCTACTCTATACAACAAAGAAATTATGGCATAGTAACTAAGAATAAACCTACACTATACAATAAAGGATTTAAGGTATATTACATCCACTGGGCATCGAATTTCGCCACTAGTGATCATAAAGCGCAACGAAGATGCAGATTACAAAAACTGGGCACCATTGAAGCGTAACAAAATAATACTGAACCGAGACCACTTCCAAGACAGTTCAAGAAAGGTTAGCCTTTATGGGAGGCTGCTGCGCAAGTCTTGAGCAAGGCTGTGAGACCGCCTAGCATGTCGGTCATAGCTTCCAGGTGTAGCTGTTTAGCGATGAGGTTCTCATTGGTGTTCTCCGCAATCTTTCTTAGAGATAGGACTTCAAGTCAAAGTTGAGTTGCAGAATGCCTTTCTGCTAGAACTTGGGACTGAAGAAGTCAAACTGATTCAGACAATGAATTCTATGAGCTTGTCTGACTGTTAGTCTCAAGTAACTTGAACACTGCATCAAGACAAGACTTTAGGGTTGTCTCGCTATCTTCAAAGATGTTTTGCCTTCTTTGCTGCAATATATGTTGGGTTTGTCTCACAGCCTTCAGCAGACTTGTGCATGCCATCAGGCATATCACCCTGAAAAAAAGCAGAGAGATGACAGGTTTTGCACGTGTATAAACAAAGATGACAATTGTTCTGTCAATTCTATCCAATTTTAAATTACAAAATAAAGAGTATGTTCAAAATATCAATAGCATAATTTGGCATTGTTCATAATGCGGGGAGCTTCACCACACTCTTTGGATTACCATGTCAACATAACAAGCATAGATGAAGGGCAAAGAAAATCATTGTATCTATTTTGGGTAATGTGCATGGCATGTTGTTCATATCATCACCACATCAAGAAGATAAAACAGGAGATGACAAGGTGCAAACATGGGCTGCTTCACCACACATCGGATTATAGATCCACAAAAACAAGCATACATATAGGGAGTATTAAGTAATGTGCATGGTATGAATATGAATTTGGTTTTACAAGTAAAACTTAGAACTTACGGTTCTTACGAACATGCATTTTGGTAGAACAACAAACTAAACAGCGAGTAAATGATAGGGAGTATGAGCAAATTAAACAAGAGTTGAGGATAAAGGCTTTAGAAGGACTGACTTACATTAACATTAACACCGGCTTTATAATGCCATTCTCCATGTCAAGGAAGGATAACTCAAGAATTTTAGCACGAATCTTCTTCATAAGCATTGCACTGTATTCTACATTTTGTAGAGAGTAATTATAGATATGATAATCTTTGGAAGGGATAGAGGATAATGAAGATAAGATGCAGATTGATGCTACATAATCAACTACCAATCCCTGGAAGTACAAGCGTTACAGGACAAAATGTACTGACAAGAGCAATGGGCTACACTTCTGCACTGGCATTGTCTGTGTATTCTACTTGTTGGTAAGATTAAATATAGATATGATCTTTTTTAGTAAATGGTGGGCGAGGGAGATAAGATGCAGAATGCTACAAAATGAACCAATCCCTCCTCCCATACTACAAGAGTGTTTTGAACACTGGTGTACTATACAAAACATTCTTATATTATGGGACGGAGGGAGTAGCTGTTAATGTAAGTACAGTGATAGACCACGTTCAGTCCTTACAAGAGGACTGCAGAGCTAAACCTCTTCAAAAGCATTGGGTTGATTTTAAATTTATGTAAGAGTCCATACGGATCTTATAATGTCCACCAAATGGACGATTACGAGGCTAACATGTGCAGTGATGCTACATAATCAAACAACTATGAAAGTAAGTATGGTCATACAGGGCAAGAGGTACTCACAAGAGCAATGTAGTGTGCAGTATAGTTGCGAGATTCTGTGGTCCTTTGAGAACGAATGTTCTTCTGCTAACAGTATTCGTACAAGTGAGACATTAAGGCAAATGCAGAAATGTAGTTCAAATTGTGATGTGATATCATAGACAGTACCTTACGCTGCAGCCGAGACCAATGTGTAACAAGATTATTCCAGTCACCGTCGGATAAATGTAGCACCGGAGACTTTACAGAAATTTCGTTCAGAGGCTTGCCATCAAAGTGCGCTTGCCTCAGGTAGGAACAATACTTCATCAACGAGTGCTTGAAAAGCGCAACCAACCCTTGCTTGTCATCACAATCCAGTTTGCTCCTCGCCTATTTAAAAGAATGAAATCTTGTGTCTTCTTCAGCAGAAACATATGCAGTAATGACCATGAATAACATTAGTACATTACTCACGCGTAAGTTGCGGAGGAAGACTGGAAATTGTTCTGTGTATGTGATATAATCTTTCCATGAAGGAAAGATGCGCACAAAGTTCGACAACAACATAAGCCGTCTTCTAAACTGGGAAGAAATGGAACAGGGTCCTATTTGCTGCAATTGGGGCTCTCTCGGTTCGAAAAGGATTTGGCAACTTGATTTGGTGTACTCTTTTGCTGGAATGGGGTTTTGCGTCGCATACTGGTGGTGCTATGTCAACTCGGCATAATCATCTTGTTTGCTGCGCTTGGGGTCTCTGCTGAGTTGGGGCATCGAAATGACCCGTGTAGTAGGGCTAGAGTCTGCTAGAGTTGGGGTATTTTGTGGGTCGTGATATTGCAACTACACCTAATGGGCTATTTGATTTATCGGTGCCACTACCTTTTCCAAATACTTTGCTTGTGCTCCTCCATGATCAGCAATCGCCTCTTCCTTTTGAACGTCGATACACAAGAACAACATTTGAATGGATAAATATGGTATGATGACAGATGGAATATGTCTTGAAAATGGATAGGCAGGGTATTCACATACACGATGTGTAATCTAAGCTAATGGCAGTTCAACAAAGTAGAAGCAATGCAAAGCATCAGTTGCAAGATATGTGCGAGCAATGTAACCTTGGAAAGTTAGAGCAAGTACCTTGATGGGTGAATAAGATAGGGCATCTTCCTCTGACTCCTCCACTAGGGAGCTACATTGACTTAGGTCTCCCTCTAGCTCAAAATCACTATTAGGATCATATTCTGAGCATGAATCTGTAGGTGGAGAGCGTTTGCATTGCATTGCATCCAGACTTGATTTCAGTCCCTTAATGCCAAGTTTAACAGCCATGGCATTGTTCTGCTTTATTATTTTCATGCGCGCAAGCTCATAATCATTATGATGCTGTTCAGAATCTGAGATTCATTAAAACATAAAAAGTAGTCAGATTATCTATGGAATGCATAGCATATTCAACTCGGAGAGTGTCTCCCTATAAACCCCTGCATATGCAAAGTTCACCTCCCCAACCATGTTGACGGACCACACAGAAATACAAACCCCTTATGTCTCTATAACAGGAGGCACACATTTCAAAACTGAAGTAGGAACATTAGAATCATATGAAATTCAGTATTTGAACAAATAAACTAAGCAATTATGAGTGGCGTAATGTTTAGCTTCAAGGGTGGAGTGTTGGTAGTGCGACACAAAGCAAGTAGGCAGATTGTATTCCATGTAAAAGATCGAAACCTATGTAAAAGCTGGAAATGACACTTTCTTTCTATACAATGCAAAGTGTTAGTTACCCACACATGATGGAAGAGATCATAGAGAAATACTATTCACTCATGTCTACGGTTCCAGATTTAGAAACAGGGTGGTCCACCCTAAAAGAATATTGACAACAAATATGACAAGGCAAGCATAGATGTAGTGAATCAATCATTTACTTGTGAGCTTACTAGGACAAGTATGCAGAATTTTAAGCTGCAGAAGAGACCGTCCAAAATCTGAATGAAGAAGTTTGTCTAGCACTTATTGTTTGCAACTAATCGACGTGAATAATTGGATATTATATCGAATGAGTAAGAAAGACAAGTAAAATTGTCAACAAACCTGGCTTGTAGTAGTAATGGGTCAATGTCACTCGACCAACAATCCAAAATGACTAGTTTACATCCGAGGGCGAATTTTGAAAACCCTATGAACTTTAGAGGTACTAAAGATTACCGAAATACATCTGAACCATTAAGTGTAGGTAGCACCGAGCACACAACAAACCCTAATGACAGTCCTGCCTAATAAGTAATGAATCAATTAGAAAATGGGTGATGAGGAGTGGCTGCTGAGTGTTGAGGACGTATCTCTGGATAAATCGGGTTGGCTTGGTGGGTGCTGCACGCCTGAGCCCTGAACGGACTGGGAAGGTAGGCACGGAGGCGCGCCCGGGCAGCAGTGATGCTGTTGGGCGAGCGGCTCCTGGCCTCCTGTTAGTCCGGCGTCTCCTCCTAGAGTCATGCCGTCCGGGGACGGCAAGTCGCCGGCGAGGTAGGCGGCTGGGGGCGAGTAGAGATCGGAAGCGCGCAGCAGAACAGAGGGGAATCGGGGCCTGGGACGACCCAAAATCCCAGGGTGGGCCGGCCCACCGTGGGCACCCTATAGAGATACACACCCGAGCTGCGAACATGCATTTTCAAAACTAATTTAGGAACATTTAGCTGACCAATTACACACCTCTCTTGCGGCGCCGTGTAGGCATCGGGGGTGCGATGGCTGTCGGTGGCGTTGAAGCAGATCTGCGACGGTAGACGGGTGCATCGGGGGATAAGTCCCGTTGCGGTGGAAGAGAAGATCGTGTGAGCGGCCCCGGCAAAGAGGACGACGACGTTGAGGAAGCGAGAGGACGTGATGCAAGGCTATTGGTCCGTCGCCGTGGATGAGAAATGTCCATCTCTAGCAGTGGACGACGCGGTCTTGGTAGGCGCTCCGGCATGGTGGAGGACGGTGGCGATGGATGTGGTGGAGGACGGCGGCGATGGATGGGGTGGCGGACGGAGGCTGGTGTGGGGATGGGGTGTTCTAGCGCGGACGATATATGAATGGGAAAATGGAGGGAGAGGTATGGGGAACCATGTTTTTGGGACGCGCCTGTCTGAAATATGGGAAAGTTACGAACTTAGCCCCCGTTTAAAATTTGGACGTCTCGTCGGTTGGGGATAGGACGGTAATCTCGCATCTCCCAAATATTTGCCGGTAACTATTTCGGGCGAGGAGAGGGTGTTTTGCCGCCCACGGTTGGCGCCCACGGTGTATGAACGGGGCTGACAGGTAGGGCGGTTGTGTCACGTCTGATGGAAGTTACACATCTGCCCCTATTTAAAATATTAGCCTACATCGATTTCGGACGAGGAGAGTTTGTTTTGACGCCCACCGTGTATGAATGGGGAATGGAGGGAGAAACAGAGGTCTTTTGGACGAGCTTGAATCAAATGAGTTTTGCCGCCCATGTTTGACGCCCACCGTGTCGAATGGGCTCAGAGGCGGTCGTGTCACGTCTAATTGAAGTTACTAACCTACCCCTATTTAGAGCAGTGGAAATCGGGTCGATGGATTGTCCTTGTAATGGGTAGACAGTAATTTCCATCTCCCAAACACTTGGCTTCGGGCAGCCGACGTGGAACTGGACATTTTGCTGTTTCTTTCGAATTTTGGGACAATAAGCATCCATGTTTACCCTGGCAACTAAATTCGAATCCATTTTGTATTCCTATATGAATCTTTATAAATCATTCTATGTGTTTTTATATATCTTCAAAAGGACGACAAAGATGTATTCCACTGTCATATATGAATATGATTTACAAATGCCGATACTCAAATTCGAAACTAGAATCCAGTTTAAGGTGAATTGAATATTTGGAACACTTCATGTCCAACTCAAATGTCACACGCAGCATAATGTGTACTCCCATTTAGATGTGTACACAAGCGATGTATCAAGATTGAAATACCGAGTCAATCAACCAATAATGTACAGAACTAACAGACATATAAACACTTATAGAGTATATGGATCAATAATATCAACTAACATACATAAGCCAGGCCGCTGTACTTTTTTTGGCTACAACAGCATCTTGGCCCTTTTCGATGCGTGCCACTTATGGTCCATCTATACTACTATTGTTGAATGCACATTCAGCCCGATTGGCATATTTGTAGGTCTGGCACAGCAATCCAAATGAAATGTCTTCGAGTCTTATCAATTAGTACAGACTTGTGCTCAAATAAAATTACAAACCAAAAAAAAAACAATTATTACATGATCTCTAAAACAAATGGTTTGATTGATTACATGAACAGACAACACAAAGGTTATTCAACTATGGAAAGAACATTTCACCTATGATTTACCAAGTAGGAATTTAATTTCCTTTTTCCTTCAGGACCTTAACAATCTCGTCAGTCTCAGCTTGCTTCGTTTTGAAATCCACCAAATATTTAATGATTGTCTTGAGTACTGCTTGTGATTGTGCTGTTTGCTTCCTCAACATGTCAACTTCATCTCTAAGTGCAGAAGAAGAATCTCTTTCTACCACTAGTTTAGCCTCTATAGCATCAACAGTTGGCAATTCATAATGCACAATTGGGCCGGTGCCACTGCTGTGGGATGATGCAACGTCCATGGGGACCTCACTCATTGATCTTGGGCTAACCTGTTTTGCCATTAAAGTTCCGATTGGATTCAGAAAAGTTGAAGTTAGCAAAACATCTCAACTGGGAGTTATAACAGCAAACCAGTTAAACAAACAAGGAATTAAAGAGTTTCAATTGGATGCTGAAAAGTACTTATTAACATCATTGTAACCCGCTGTTGCAGTAGCAAAGCAGTTAAACAAACAAGTAGATATTTAAGTTAAGGCAAACATGTAATTCTTAACAGTAAGTATCAAACACATAGATAGGTGTAGTCTACAATATGATTAACAGGCTGTGCCATTATGTAATCAGTAGCAAACTAAATTAAGCCAAGCAACGTAATTGAACAATTTTGCAATAAGTGGCTAACTAAAATTCCGAGAAGCAGGAACTGAACTTATGCTAGTTCTTTGTACAGGCACACTGCAACTTCTTTTTCGCTTACAAGTTGTACGAAGGAGTCCATGGCATCAATTGCTTGGATACGCAGTCCCAATACTTCTTTCTTCCCACACTGCATGGGTAAGTCGAATGGTTAATCCGGTAAGATGGTGCGTCCTTGATATGTTATATGAGGACGTGTAGTCAGACTAGTTGTAGCCAAACACATC
This sequence comes from Aegilops longissima, assembly GCA_021605205.1. Taxonomy (NCBI): domain Eukaryota; kingdom Viridiplantae; phylum Streptophyta; class Magnoliopsida; order Poales; family Poaceae; genus Aegilops; species Aegilops longissima. Next base: position 527,663,919 of record CM038682.1, on the reverse strand, counting down.
ACACTGGCTTTTACTATATATGTCATGCAATTACTTTTGGCATATCGAGATCTAAGCAATCTACAATAGGATGAAAAGACTGGCATCCTTCACATTATTGGCGAACTCATTTCATAGAAACAAGCAATTCAACCATTCTGTGGGTAAATCAAAAGCGCCCCTGGAATATTTTCACTATCCAATCATACACGCAAAAAGGGGCGACACCACCATAGGGGCTGGTATGGGCGGCCGCCTCAGGTGGCTGGAAAGTGTGCACCTAGTTTGAGTCGTCCAGGTTGGCCCATGCTAGTTTTGTTCGTCCCAACGCACGAGCAGGCAATGTAAAAAATGAAGAAAAATGTTTCAATTTGGATGGGCCAATAACATAAGTGCAAGGCAGGCCCTATAGCAGGCTCGCGGCCCAAACGAGCACCTCCCATATGGATACCAGCAGGAAAATCCCAATTCATTCGCTCCAGTCTCCAGTCTGGTTCACTCCTAACCTAGCCGCCGCTGGACAGACCGACACAGCACTTCCTCGCGCCCTCGTTGGAGGCGGTCGCCGGGCTTCAAGCTTAACGGAAGGACAAGAAGATGAAGATCCAACCCTGGGTGTAGCTGCGTGGGAGGCAGCGGTGGCAGCACGGCATGGCATCGAGCTTGCATAAACGGACAATCGCGCTTGCAAGAGTAGCATGCGAACGAGCAGGTACATCACATCCCTGATTATATCTAATTCAACTCTTCAATTTCTGGCCAATTGTTAAACCCGACGGTGTTGTAAAACTGCTTGTATGTAGGGAATCTATGAGAAAATGAAACCAATTTCTACTTATTTTATAACTCCCCAATCAATACTGAATCGACTGAATATGATGTATCTAATCAAGTTTCCGTGCAAACATACAAGCTCATGTTGTTCTTGAGCTCAAGTGTCTAATGAACATACTTCTAATGAAGGATTTGATGCAAACATTTTACATGCTCTGGTGATGAACATATAGTGTCTAATGAGGGATCTAATGCAAGCATTTTGCAAGCTCATTGAAGGATTTAGTGTCTAATGATGATCTACTATGTTGAGAGAGACAGAGATTTGCGAGGCATTGATGACAAGCAAATTATAGTGCATTTTCATAGCTTGAGGAAACGTCGAGGCCATCTACCAGAAAGTCCCCATATCATGACAACATAGCATAAATACTTTTCTAATCTGTTGTTTGAAACTATTGGCATACTTGTGCAGGATAGATATATTGATATGCAGTTTGCGCACTGGTTATACGTGCAATTACACTTCGATATTTTCAGCCGAGAACGAATAATTCAAGCAGGTACAGACCATGTTTGTAGTCCTTGTACACCATGTTGCATTTTGTGTTTTTTGGTGCTTGCATCATTTAGTGTTTATAATCTGAACTACTTTGGATCATTAGCTGGTTTTCAAAGTGCATGTAGCTTCACATTTCTCAAGTTATGTTGATTTCGAGTGCAAGTGCCTTCGTATTTTTAAGTTAAATGTCCGCCTGGTAACTTGAATTAGTGGATCAGCCATCGCACACAAATCATACACAAATGCCGATCTTAATTAAATGAAATCTGAGGGACTTACGCTAGCTTGTTGTACATGCTCATCGCAGCTCTGCTTGCGCTTGGGATGTTCCATGTACAAGTCCATGTTACCACTTGCTTGGATGTGCAGGCCTTGTGCTCCTTGCATCCCCCTCTGCATTTTTGACACGACGAATGGCTGATCAAATAAGAGGAATAAACCTTGATGTTGTACCCGAGGACAGATACTTACAAGGTTATACAGGTGTGCAGGATGTGTACCAGATCCCGTACCGCCGTCATGCTTCGCTAAAATATGGATTTGCTTGTTTCAGATGATATCTCCAGAAGAAATAAGAGTTAAAGTCAGAGTTGCATAGGCATGTAAGCTAAGAGAGCAGTGAAAGTATATCCAAACATCGTTGGAATAGTGCACAAGGGAGTGATGTGTGGATACCTAGTTCAGGCCGGCGTGTGGGCATGCTCGCCTAGCTAGAGTGCGGGTCACTTCAGAGCCGTTGAGGGTGATGCGCTGGCGTTGGCTGGCCGCGCACAGATGCAGATCTTGAGTGGCAGCGGAGCGCTACGATGCGGTGGACGAGACCGTTGGTGAAGCCCCAACGGCCTCGGGGGGCGGAGGTGCGACAATGTGCTCGGTGAAGTAGACCCTGTGAGCTGGGAGACGGCATCGGTGAAGCGCACCTGATGCGGTGGAACTCGGTGTCTGTGAGGCACGTCGGTTGCGGCGGCCGACGTTGTCGCTGGACCACCCAGTGCGGTGGACGACGGTGTAGATGAGGTAGCTTCGGTGCGGTGGTGAAGAGCGACCGTCGTCTTCGTCGTCGTCGTCCGGCACAGAGGTGGGGAATGGTGGGGAAAGAGACAAGACGAGGGGAGATTCGAGGGTTGGCGGCGAATTAGGGATTTGAGCAATCTGGGCGCGGAAGGGGATGGTGGAAAAGAGAGATTTTGCAGGGCTGGAATTGGGGCCGCCAGATATTTCAATCCAAAACGTGGAAGCGCAAACTTATATTGTCGTCGTCCTTTTTTGGGGGGGAGGGGGGTGGGTGGCTGGGTGCTACGCGTCCGTCCGACACACGCGACCACCCTGACAGGACTATGCTTCGGTGCCTTAAGGCACCTGCCTTTGTGTCCATGACATGTGGGCCCAACAGGTGGCTAGCCCACATGTCAGTGACCCAAAGGGAGTTGCCTTTAAGGCACCGAAGCAGCGTCCACCCCAACACGACCCTGGTCTGCCTGGTGTGCCTACATTTGAGAATGCAAACAAATCTTCTTTCATTTGCAAATGAATCTGTATGTATTACCATGCCCGTGTTTTCCTTGCAATAATTAGTCATTCGAAACGAGATACTCCATCCGTTCACTTTTGTAAGTCGTTTCAGACAACTTAAAATGAACTGTTTTGCACATTATGAAATGTCTTCAAGGTCTTATAAAAGTGAGCAGAGGGAGTACTATAAATTAATTAATGAGGAGTTATTTGAAAAAAATCAAACGGTACCCACGCTTAACGTGGATTAGAGTGTGTGTCACATAATTAGTTATTTGAATTAGAGTGTGTGTCACGAAGTTAGTTATTTGAATTAGAGTGTGTGTCACGTGGCGATCTCCAATTCTAACGTGGATTTCACATTTCACTGTATCCACGCTACTTTTTTAATACAAATTCATATGTATATGATGAACACCATGGTAGTGAGAAAACTTTTGGATGGATTCAAACATATGACCTACAAAATAGCACAACAAACTGAGTCAATGTCAACTTTTCGGAACTTAGTATGGCATGAATTCGAAATAATTACTCGTATGCCTGGTCCTCGGTTCAAATCTTACAATGTACATCGAATTGAAACATCGATGTTAAGTCTCGTACTATGTACATTCAAATGTTGTTTTAGCCCCCCCACAAACGCTACATACTTCCTCAGATCGGTCAATCTTCCTCTCCTAACCACCTTAGGAAGCTATCGGTTTCCAACACACGTTCATTCTTTCTCTCCATGTTTGATCTCTAAGTCTCTCAACTACACAACCCCTTTTCCACTCTGTTACCAAATGTATTTACCTCACACACCCGCCATTGCACCCCATGCCGAGCTCTCTCTCTCCCCTCTCCCTCTCACCCTCTCGCTAAATACATGCATTGCCTATCTAGCCCCCCAACCTCTCGTGCATGCCACGCACGCACGTTGTATATCTAGGTCACTCCCTCGAGACTGTCTCACTCTTTCTTCCAAGACGGCGGGCCACACTCGCTCAATCTCGCTCTCTTTATCTCGAGTCTCGTTTAACCTCTTTTTCTTTCACACACAAATGATATATATCCTGTTCGGGCCTCGATCGACACACTCTATACTCTCTCACGCAGATTGTCTATCTAGGTCAGTCCATCCAAGCCGCCGCCACTCTTTCGACCTCATGGTGGGCCACGCTCACTCCATCTCTCTCTCTCTCTCTCTCTCTCTCTCTCTCCGTATGTCTCGATTGACCTCGCTCTTTCTCGGACAAAATTGATATATCACCATGTTTGAGCCCAATTCGACCTAGTCACACTGTACACGCACATCATCTATCTAGGTCACTCTCTCCAAGCTGTCTCACTCTTTCGATCGCACGGCGACCCTATGTGATCGGTTGACCTTGCTTCCTCCCACACACAAAATATATCTACACGTCTGTGATTGGATCATCTCTCAAGCTCTATCTTACAGCCCTCACCCTTGCCAAAAAGCTCAATCAGACAATATCTCTCCAGAGCATATATATATTTGTTCAATGAATGTCGGACCACACTCACTTTGTCTCTCTATCTATATGTCTCTTGATTACCTCGCTTTCTCACACTGTATCTTCCACGCGTTGAAGCTACTACCTCTCCATCCCTCGCAATGCTGGAGCTATTTACATTGCGAGGGGCACTCCAACCTTGGATTAATTTGCGTAGGCACTTATTCCAGTTGGTTTAGATTATATTTTCGTAGCATTCGGCCCACAACTACTCCAAACACCGTTGCAACCCACGCAGCTCCCCTAGTTGATTTCCCTCTGGCTCGGTCATCGCTCTCTCGCACGTCCTTTCTCGCCTTCAACGTCGCACCATGGTATTATTGAAAAAACTATGTTGTTCTCTTTAATTATTATAAATAAGCTACAAAACTACACACCGATAGTCCACTTGGAATGGAACAAATTTCGACCCACAAATTAAAGTGCTACAAACTACACACCGAGGGGCTCACATGTCATGAAACAAATTTGGACCCATATACAAATTAAAAAAGAACGGAGGAGGATCGAACATGTGACCGGGCATTCAAGCCGCACGTCAATAGGCAACTTACGTAGAATAGCAATGTTTGTTGTACCCCCTTTGTTCACATAAGTTTTTATATTACCACAGCCTAATTAATGGATGACATGTAATATTATTTTTAGTACTATTCGCCTTCACTTACTGGTGGGTTCCATGTGTGCTCTGTCTCTCTCCTCCCCTTCTGCGTTTAGACGCACGGGCAAAGAGGAAGAACTCGCGGGCGATGTTGCCGTTGATCATATCCGGACGCGTTCACAAGTCACGACACCAGTTTCACGTACTAGCAGCACTAGTCAGTGTGTACGTGCAATGGACGTTAATTTGGAAGTATATTAAGTGCATGCAGATATTAACTACTAGGATATTATTTGCGTGTTGTCATGTGATTAGCACTATTTTTGGCATGAAATTAACTACACGCTAAACGTGTTGAGAGCTTGACATTGAAGCAGTCTAGGTCGTTGGATGACAAGGAATACACGTGGCTCGATGACGTTTTATATTTAATTTGATACAGCTCTAGCAGAACATTCAATCGATCAAACCATACATTTCGTTCAGTCTGACTCCGACTTTAAATTATACGACGATCGATATAGAATAAACGGAAATGATAAACGTTCGGATTTTAAGCATGGCAATCCGAACATTTTTCATGGCAAATTTAGATTACGCGGCGGCGGCGGGGGCGTCTCGCAGTGGGAAGCAGCTCCTCTGCCATGCTCTATGTGTCGTCGGGCCACTGACCGACGGCGACGGCGGCGTCTTGCGCCATTGTTGGCGTACTCCTGGACGGTGGCCTAGCTTCAAGGAAGGCCAAAATGTTCTGGACATCGGAGCGAGTCAACTGGCGGGAGGAGGCGACTGGCGTTGGTGCAGGGAAGCGGTCGATGGCGGCCATCCATGCCGCCGAGGGGGCACCGCACCAGCGGGACAAAGCGCTGTCAACGGCGCTTGGCGGAGACATTCGTGTGCACGGCACCGCACGGCACGCACATGTCGACGCGCAGCGCGATATGCGTTGGCAGGTGCACGGCACCGGACGCGAGCGTCTTGGCGTCGCAGCACGCGCAGGCGCATGCGTTGGCAGGTGCACGGGCGTGAAAATCGGGCGGGACCTCGTGGAACCCGTGGGATCAAGCTCGGCGACAATGTGCGGCTCCCAGCCCATCAATGCCACGGGATGGTATTTGGCGCAGTCGAGGCGACGGAGCCGAACAGGAGCGGACAAAGCGGCGTCTTCCCGCAAGGCCAGTTCAAGCTCGCCCCAAAGCGCCTTATGTTCTTGAGACTCGGCTGGGTGTCTTCCTCAGAAATCGAACACTAAGGGCAGACCATCGTGATGTGGCATGGCGACGTTTAGGTCAGGCTAATTGGAGGTAGACGACAGGAGAATCGAGAGGAGAGAGAGGATTGTAGTGATCTGGGTAGTGCGGGGTTGATTTTAAACGCGGCGCCGCAACATTAAAAGTGGGAGCAGTTGGGACGATGGTGGGCGGCGGAGCTGGTCAAAGGGCTCGCCTCGGTGAGCTCACTGACATGCTGTTCTCGCACGCTCCTCGACAGCCGGGCGCAGCGTCTGCTCGCGACGCCCCCGCCGACTCACACGCTTGCTTGGATGGCACCTGCCGATGAGAAGCGGGGACTCGTGGCGGCACGTAAACGCCCACGGTTTCAATAGTGAAAGCGTTAGCTTTAACGTGATGTGTCTTTGTTCCAAACTACCTTGGCTCTTCATTTGTGCAACTTGTCATAAGCAACTTGTCTCAAATTGAAGAAAAACTTATAAGTAATATTTGTGCCATATCATGTGACCATGCTTAGTTTCAAGAATTTATGCTCACTTTTGGATTTTCTGAAATTTAAGATCCGTGATTCAAACAATATCATAACCTGCATCATGCAATAAATTTTCAAGCCGTACATCTGTCCTGTTGTATTTCTTAAGAAAGGATTTGGTCAAACATTTTGCTTAGTTAGACTTCGACAAGTTATATATGTAGAGTAAAAGGATAATCCTCCGCATTAGTGCATTGTCTCGATATATTAACTCAAGTACTAGGCACGAACAAACGGGCTCAATTCTGTGCTCATCTGGTGTAGTAGTAGTAGTAGTACTAGGCAATGCAGTTGACGGGTGACCTTGACGAGCGGCGCATCGAGGGAATTGAACCGTGCTCGCACGGTAGGTAACGTTGTCTAGTTACTAAAGCATCCTCCGTTGTTCATCGGTAGTCATTATGGACCGGGACATGAGGGAATTTCCTAGGGCTAGAATTCTGGCCGCCAGATATTTCGACTTGAAACGCCGAGGCTCGACTGGTTGGGGTTGTTTAATGTGCGTACCACGCGGCGCCACCAAAGGACACGAGCCCGGTTTTTTAGGATCAACACGAGCCAAGGTCCGGCTGGTACGCCGTTGGGTCCTACCATTAGAGAATATGAAAGGAACCTTTTAAATTGCCGAACGAATCTATGTGTATTACAATACCCGTATTTTCCTGGTTTGAACGAGTTGTTGAATTAGAGTGAGTTTGTGATATAGTGATCTCAACGTGGATTTCACATTTCATGGTATCCCTAGTAAGTTTTCCAATGCAAATTCAAATTTAAAAGATGAACAATATGGAGGTGAGAAAACTTCGTATGTATCAAGCATATGACCACACACATACACACAGAGACACACACGCACGAACACAACAACAATCCAATAAGTATAGTGCATCTATTTTTCCAAACCATGCATGTATGACACGAATTAAAATATTCCTTCTATTCCTAAATATTAGTCTTTAGAGAGTTCAACAAGTGACTACATACGAGCAAAATGAGTGAATCTAGACTCTAAAATATGTCTATATACATCCGTATGTGCCAGTCCATTTGAAGCCTCTAAAAGACTAATATTTAGGAATGAAGGAGTAAATGTAAGACATCCATGGTCCTTAGTTCAATATTTAAAATGAACATGAAACTCGAACATGAATATTAAGTCTAGTACTATAGTACATGCAAATGTTGTGTTTAGGCGGAGCTATGATTGTCGGGGTCACCCTCGACCTTAGATAAAATTGTGGAGCTCTGCTTAGGGTTGTTTAGATTATATTTGTCCCACCCTCCCAACCACCGATTGGTTGTGCACCCCACCCTCCTCCCGGGAGAATATCATGTGCCCCATACCTTAGATGCTATATGCCGATACGAGTTGCTTGGAGCTTGTAGATCTGAGATATAGCAGCTCACATGATGTGTCTTAATATTTTTGCAGAAACCTTGATGAGTTTGAGAATTGCACACAATTTGTACAAAACTACTTAGATGCCCTTTGATCCCATATCCAACGACCTCGAAGTCAGTATCACCGTAGCATCTAAGATGAAGGAGGACATCATATTCTCCCGTATGTAAGAATATCATGTGCCACCACACCTTAGATGCTTTGGTGATACAAGCTCTTGGAGGCGTTGGATTTGTGACCCAACACCTCCTCGGTGGTTTGAATGGTTTTTGCGAAAAGCCCCAAAAGAGTTCAGCCACCGCCATAAGCACAAAGACGCTTAGATGCCATTGATCTCAGATCAAACGACCTCCAAGCTCAGATCACCGTAGCATCCAAGCTGCGATAGCACCTTATGTTTTCTCGCACGGGAGAGTATGAGGTGCTCTCGCACCGTAGATTCTATGGTGATACGAGTTCACTGAGATCTAACGGCCCACAATAGGAGGTTTGAATGTTTTTGCAATATACGACTGATAGAGTTTGGGAAATGCGCAGAAAGTACAAGTACTACGCATGTGCCATCTGATCACTGATCATACGAGTTAGATGCTCATATCACCGTAGCGGGTAATTAAGCTACGGGGAGCACCTAATATGAGCACCGGGGAGCCGTTGGATCGAAGATGCAGCGGCACACACGAGGCCTGAATGTTTTATTTGCAAAAAAAAACCTTTGGAGAGTTTGGAAATTGCGCATAATTACAAAGACTACTCCCAAGCCATTGGATCTCACTTCCAATGGTGTAAAAACTCGTATCACCATAGTATCTAAGCTGCGGGGTGGATGTGATATTCTATGCCGCTGTCATTTTTGTTTGTAAACTTGCAAAATACGTGTAACTCATGCCGTTACTTGTCTAACCGCGCAAAGTGTTTGTTCAAAAAAAAACATCCTACACTGAAATATCGGAACAACACACGGTGGTCCCACTTGTCATTAATCAAATTTGGACCTAAAACTAACAAATCTGAAAGACGAGATTAGAACTGGCAACCTGGACTACAAGGCATAAGTCGATAGCTTGAAGAAATGAACGGTTGTTGGCTTTGTCCCATAACTTGATTTTATTTATACAGTACTTGCGTTGAGTAGAGTAGAGGGAGTGCCTCATCAACACGTGCATGACCATTGTCTCACTTACTGGTGGGTCCCAGGTCTGCGATCTCAATCTCTCTTCTCTCCATCATCTAACCTTTGCACGGGCACACACGAAGAGCGGTGCTAGCTTGCCGTGGTGTTATTACAACTAAAAAAAGCTTGGAAAATAGAAGAATCACCTAGAACAAGAGACTTTGTGGCTGGTCGAGACGGAGCTAACCACATCTATCCTCCATGCCATGTTTGCATGATGAAGCTGTGTGGCTAGTGGGGTGTTTTCGACCGACTGGCTGGGTCCCGAGGTCGAACCATATGTACTACGCCCGACATAAAGATATTTTACACGCACATTTTTCCTCCGGTCGAGACGTGGCACACCCTACCGTGCGGTTTCGGGTCCTCCGGGTGGTGCACGACATATTCTTCGTGGACGGGACGCCCTACCGCTGCTTTTCGGGTCCTCCTCGGTTGTAGCGCCAAGCAAGTAAATGAGTCGTCAAATCACGAAAGACCACCTTTCCGCCGAGTACATCGGTGAAGCACGGTGGCTAGCTAGTTGGGCTAGTTCGACCAATTACCTAGGCCGCCGCCACATTTGTTTTTTTCACCCCTTTTCTTATCTACTTGCGGCAGGTAAATTTAAATATCCACCATGGCGTTGTTCGTGTTTGGGTGCGGCAGGATTTTTAATTTTTGATTGATGGGAGCGGTAGCGGCAGGATTTTTAATTTTTGATAGACGGAGCGGTAGCGGCAGCAATTAGTCACGATGACTCCGCTGTAAAACCCATCGCCCTCGATGTGAGAAGTCGTCGACGGTGTTTTACCGTGGTGAAAACCAAAAGATTCCCTCTCCTCCGCCTTCCCATAGATTGCATTGCCTTTCAGCCATTTCGCCCCTTTGCTTCCTCTCCCATTGCTTCTACTCGGTGCCATGGCGGCGCAATTGTCGTGGATTTGTCACTGCAGATGTCCTTAGTGTCGGGACTTAGTCGCGAGGCCAACGATCTATGTGGTAGCTTGAGAGGGGTTGAGCGGAATCGAGAGACATAACACAAGACAGGATTTAGACAGCTTGGGCCCCGGAAACATCATCCGGTAAAACCCTACATGCTGTTTGAGGCTAGGTCTCATTATCATCACGAGGGAGTCGCCGTAAACCGCCCTCCTCTTTGTGTCTAGCCCTAAGATTGTTTCTTCTTGCTTCTAGCTTGTCCCCTTTAGAGCCCTGCCCTCCTTATATATGTTGAAGGGGCGGGTTACATGACTAGTCCTAGTAGGATTAGGATTAATTTATTACAAGTGGAGTCCTAGTCTTGCTTCCTTTGTAGGAGAATAGTCCTTACGCTTTCCTCATAAACTGGCCCACCATTAAACGTGAACCGGCCTTCTGGGCCTTGGGCCTCGTCATCCATCTAACCCGCCCACCGGGTTACTAATGAACCGCCAAGACCGGGCGGGTAGCCCGTGAACCGCCAAGCTCCAGGCGGGTTACCAGTGAGTCGTCCAGTCCGGCCGGGTTATACTTCCGGCCGGTTTACGCCACGGGGTATATCCCCGACATTAGCCCCTAGTTTAATTTGGATTTATCCATGTTAAACTGATCCTGTAAAATAAACACAAGAACAAACTTGACAGGTTGTGCTCCGGGTTAAGAATTCTTGTAAACCGGCATCTGATCATCCTTAAATCCTTGTCATTTCCTCCCTCTAGAAAATCCGGTTTAATAGGCCAGCTTCATAATCAATTTGCTGACATTGGTTTCTCATAGAAGATATATTGTGAAGAATAACTCCTTTGATTCAGCTCCCAATGCTTAAAAACAATATTGGTCCTTGAAATACTCATCCGATCTTCAGCCGGTTTAAGGACGTAGAACTTGCCGGTTTATCATTGCCAAGATCACCGGTTTATAAATATTGATGGCACCGGGTCATACTTGTAGTTAACATCCAGCTTGAAAATATACCTCTTATATACCTCTTATATACCTATCACTTGTAGCCCCCAAGTCTTTAAGAAGGTAGCATAGCAACAGCTTAAGACTTGTTTCAATATAAATATCACAATCTTGAAGAAATCCAGGTTGTTCATCTCAATCACTAGTCAGAATTGAGTATTCCACATATGTAGCCCCCAAGTGCCGGGTTGTCATGCTTGCAGCCACCTGGAACTTGTAATTGCCTGATGCTCATAAAAACTTCAACCAGTGTAGCCCCCAAGGGCCGGGTCATTGCGCAACAATGAGCAGGGACTATGTAGATATGATCATGTAGACTTGAATTGTTGACAGGAGCAATTGGTAGCCCCCAAGGGCCGGCTCATTATGATATGATGAGTCGGGTCTTCAATAAGATGAGCAAAAAATAACTTTGCATTAGCCCCCAAGTGTCATGGTGCATGCTCATGGCGACATGAGACTTGCATATTTGATATAATCTCAACTTTGAATAATGTAGCCCCAAGTGCCGGGTCGTGGAGCCCTTGGCGACTTGGGACTATTCCTTCCATTGCAGAATAAATCATATTCATATCCATTGCGCTAAAGCGACTTTTGAAAACCTCAATCATAATATTAATAACCATAATAAAAATCCAGCCATGTTGGCTATTTGAATAATATAATCCAATGATTTATAAACGCATGATTCCAATGGCGCAATCCAAATATATAGTGGCGACTTATAGTCCAAAGCCAGGCCGGTTTAATAAACACCGGACAATTTCTCATCATAGACTGGCGATTTATCGTCTTAAAGCCAGGCCGGTTTAATAAACGCCGGTGATTTATAATCATGCTTTATTCAACCTGTTTCTGCATACAACAATTTTAAAGTGTCCTAGCGGTTTACCGCTGGACGGGTCATAATGCCCAACATATAACCCAGGTTTATAACCAAGGCTGCACTTAATAATAATCAAATATGAAATATATCATACCTGTGACATTGAATCACATCATTGGTTTACTAACTTTTTGTAGTAGAGGTAATAACCCAAATTTTGAGTACTGAACTCCTTCCATATTGTGCCGGTTTATGATAAACCGTACCGGGTTGTGATAAACACCGGATTAACCATATATAATACTGGCGACTTATAGTCGAAACCAGACCGGGCGGATAGTCTCCGGATTATGATTTGATCATGTACTGACAATTTGTAATTGAAAGTCAAGCCGGGTTAATGAACACCGGTTTACTCCATAATAAGATGGTAACATCAAACCGGGCAGATAGTCTCCGGATTAGGATTTGACCGTGTTCCGCCAATTTGTAATTGACAGTTTGAACCGGATTAACAATGTCGGTTTAAAAACGCAACTGAAGTAAAAGTTCTTTAGCAAAAAAGAACAGAATTCAAGCAAAGGCAAAATAAAACCATTGCAAATGAGGCTTTACTGAGCCGATCAGACGGTGTTACCATGGTCGGACACGACCAAGCTCCCAATAAGGTGTAGCTATGGTTCAAGTCAGCTAGGTCCCCAACTGAAACCGTGGCATTATGCCGATCAAGTGGCGTGGCAATGGTTGGGTTGACCAAGCCCCCAAGTGACTCTATGGCCTTAGGCCGATCAAGAGCGCGGATCTGGTTCAGACTTGACCATGTCCCTGTGATCTTGTGGCTTTCGCCTATCAAAAGGTGTTGCATTGGTTGGATCGACCAAGCCCCCAAGTGATATTGTGGCACTAGGCCGATCAAGAGGCGTGGCTATGGTTCGGATACGACCAAGCCCCCAAGTGATCAATAATATGATAAGCCAATAAGGCATGATACCCATGTTTGAACCACGCATCATGGCAGCAGGTCCTCTTTGGCACCTTTTAAATTTTTGCAAGAGATAAATCCTTCTTGAACCGGGATTTTGAACCGGATATTGAGAGCTTCAGAGCTTTATGGGAGACAACTTTCCCTCGAACCGGATCTTAAACCGGAATCTTCATTTTCAGCCGGAAATTTTCTGACGGCCTTTAAACTCAAACTTGCGAGAAATTAATTCCTTTTGAACCGGAAATTCTTAAGCCGGATTTGAGAGCTTCAGAGCTTTGTGGGAGACAGATTTTCCTTGAACCGGATTGTAAACCGGAATCCTTTCTGATGACCCGGAACTTCTTTATTGAGTCGGGATTTTGTAACTGTCATATACTTTCTAAGCCGGAAATTTTCTGACGGCCTTCAAATAATAGTAGCCTCCATGACCGGGTTATCTTTCCCCCCATCGTCCTGGGGTTCTTAAATTTGCTGAAACTGGCAAGATTTGCCGAGTCATGTCATCATAGCCCCCGAGTCTCAAAGGTGACTTGAGGAGTTGGCTTGAAACTCTCATATTTGACTGTGATATGAACCGGCATAACTTGTATGTCATTGGTGTTGATAGCACGATGTGAATCCACAGAAGGTTGAGGTGACTGCGGCGGATTATAAATGGTCTCGTATGAGCCGTGTTAGCAACTCGGCCAATGGTTCCTTCCAACTGATGATTTGAAGTTAATCAAACTGTAGTGGCGGCGATTTGTGCGCCTGCCCATTGAGCCACCCACTGTAGACGGCGGTTGATAGTATATGATAAGTTGCCTTCATTTTGTTGAAAGAAAACCGGGCTACCCAAGCTGTGACTTGCTCATGCAGACAGGTGCGGCCTGGTATGTTGATGTAGACCAGGTCGCGAGAGACAGACGGCAAAGACGCGGCCGAACATCGTGAGGCGACTCGGATAGATGAGTCGGCCGCGAGATTGTAAACCGGTGTGAACGGGAAAATCGGCACCGTGTCATAAACCAAGCACGGACGAGCGAAGTTAATCGTGGGCGTGGTCCCGACAAGTTGATGTAAACCGGGCCCTGTGGACGGTAACTCGCTCACGCTCATTCATCGTGGCATGACCCGGATGAAACGCCAATGCAGTAATGTTGCTAGCACGCTCCGTGTCGTAATATAACACCTCATTTGTAATGAACAATTGTCCTGCGCCAAAAATATTGCAGACCAAGACAAAGATAAACTGCTCTTTGACAAAAGAATATGTGCCAATAAAATATATTTTAGATGGATATCACCGATGTGCCAGCCGGAAATAATCCGCCATGAAATTGATGATCGCTAGGTGAAATTGAAGTCGCCACGGGTGAACCGCATGGCGTGGTAAACCGGTGCAGACGGGTGAGTCGGCATGGAAGGCCGACGAGTCAGTCCCACGTGTTGATGAAGCGGGCAGAGGTAATCCGGCGGGGTGGAGCCAGCTGGGCGATTTGTTGCGGTGATTTGGTGACGGCGACTTAGCGCAAAGCCGCGGGGGCAAGGCGGACGGGCGGAGACTCAAGTCGGTCCTTGTCCGTGGAGAAAGCTCAGCGTGAACCCGACGCTGCTGCCGAGGGAGGCGATGCTGAGCCGGGCGACAGCGGCGGGACTCGGCGGGTCGGTGTGGGCGCCGAGGCAGCATGGCTCGACGCTGAAAATGCAAGTGCGGCGCAACTCAACCGGGCATAGTGCGGATGCTAGCCCGGCTTCATCTTGCTCGGTGAATCTGATACAAAATACTTGGTGTGTCACCCCATGACCACTTCTCTTTGTGAATAATACCGAGTGGCGCCAGGTACGCAAATCCTCTATGAAGAGTACTGAAGCCCAACTTGAGCATCTCTTGTATTTTTGTTTAAACTCCCACGTACATGCACTGATGCTCAATGATATATGATCTGATTTTATCCCCAATCCTTCTGTTTTTATTGCTTGGCTCTTCGTGATAGACCTGCAGAAGGTGGCGGATCATGAGCGAGGCGAGTCATGGAAAAGATCAGAGTGACGGAAGGAGCGGCAAAGAACAGTCCGGTCGCGCTCGAGCTGCGGCGACTCGAGGCAAACCAAGGCGAGGCCGGCGGCGATTTAAAAGCGGATGGTGGGCGCCTTCGTCTTTAAGCAAGGAGAGTCGATGTGATAGCGGCGAACGGCGGAGAGCCGGCTGGGACATGGCGACTTGAAGTCTGGCAGAGGCGGGCGACGGTGTCTCCACAGCAGCGATGGCGCTTCAAACAGGGTGTGGCGCAGACGGTAACCTAGGCGGCCCTCATAGGGAGGCAAGGCAGCCGTGGCCCTGGACGGTGGGCGTAAACCGTCGAGTTAAACTGGTGGGATGCGGCCGTCGAACGGTTTACGATGACGGCGGTGGTCGGCCTGCCGACGAGGTGGTACGAGTAACGCGAGACCGCAGCTCATGAAGCGACAATGCTCAATGCGGAGGCAGGTCCGTCTTAACAGATGCAGTGGTGACTTGTCCGTGCGGGCGATCTGGAGCCGGCAGCTCGAGGCCATGGCGATCGGGCAATGAAGCTCAAAGGCGGTTTGAGGCCGTGGTGGCCCGGGCGGTGGCTCGCAACGAGGCAACGGAGCTGGCGGCGCGCTTGTCGCGACGGCAGAGGCCCCGGCGGCCCGAGGCTGGGACGGAGGCTGGTGGCCCGTGAGGCCGGATCGGGCGACTCTCGGGCAGGCTTTGGCCGCCCGTCGCGTGGCGGCGAGAGGTGGGTCGAACCGGCGCGTGCAGCGGCTCGTGGCGATCGAAGCGCGGCCATGGGCGGCGAAGAGCCACAGCCACAACCGCTTAGAGAACGGCTCGGAGATCCAATCCTCCTCCGAGCTGCCGTTGGTTTGACTTTTCCTCGTGCTGATGGATCAATGGATTGGTCACGTTTGTCTTCACGTCTGAAACCAGTAGCTATGGTTGATTTGTACAAATAGTACTCGGAGTCTCGGACACGCAGCGGAATCTCCAAATTCGGCAGCTAGCAACTTTTTACGGGGCGGCGCAATAGCAGAGATCAATCCTCTGTTGACCTCGGAGTCAATGCGCCGTTGATACATCGCTCGTATAGTAAACCTTGTCTCGGACTCGGCGTATTGAAACGACGGAGGACAGATCGCGTGCAGGGGCGGCAGCACAACATTGTAACCCTAAAATAGTCTCGATCCCCCCTGCTGCCGCAGACCACCTTGTCTATCTTGACCGACGAACTTATAGTGGATGTGAATTTTTCCACGACGATTCTTGTTGAACCGGAAAGTTGCAAACTTCTCGAACTCTAAAAAAGATCCCTCCAAGAACTCAACACCACCGTGCGCTAGCCCCACGGTGGGCGCCAACTGTCGTGGATTTGTCACGACAGATGTCCTTAGTGTCAGGACTTAGTCGCGAGGCCAACGCATCTATGTGGTAGCTTGAGAGGGGTTGAGCGGAATCGAGAGACACAACACAAGACAGGGATTTAGACAGCTTCGGGCCCCGGGAAACATCATCCGGTAAAAACCCTACATGCTGTTTGAGGCTAGGTCTCATTATCATCACGAGGGAGTCGCCGTAAACCGGCCCTCCTCTTTGTGTCTAGCCCTAAGATTGTTTCTTCTTGCTTCTAGCTTGTCCCCCTTTGGGGAGCCCTGCCCCTCCTTATATATGTTGAAGGGGCGGGTTACATGACTAGTCCTAGTAGGATTAGGATTAATCTATTACAAGTGGAGTCCTAGTCTTGCTTCCTTTGTAGGAGAATAGTCCTTACGCTTTCCTCATAAACCGGCCCACCATTAAACGTGAACCGGCCTTCTGGGCCTTGGGCCTCGTCATCCATCTAACCCGCCCACCGGGTTACTAATGAACCGCCAAGACCGGGCGGGTAGCCCGTGAACTGTTGGAAATATGCCCTAGAGGCAATAATAAAAGCATTATTATTATATTTCCTTGTTCATGATAATTGTCTTTATTCATGCTATAACTGTATTATCCGGAAATCGTAATACACGTGTGGATACATAGACTACAATACGCCCCTAGTAAGCCTCTAGTTGACTAGCTCGTTGGTCAACAGATAGTCATGGTTTCGACTATGGACATCGATGTCATTGATAACGGATCACGCCATTAGGAGAATGACGTGATGGACAAGACCCAATCCTAAGCATAGCACAAAGATCGTAGTTCGTTTTGCTAGAGCTTTTCCAATGTCAAGTATCTCTTCCTTAGACCATGAGATCGTGCAATTCCGGATACCGTAGGAGTGCTTTGGGTGTATCAAACGTCACAACGAATCGGGTGACTATAAAGGTGCACTACGGTATCTCCGAAAGTGACCATTGGGTTGACACGGATCGAGGCGGGATTTGTCACTCCCAGACACGGAGAGGTATCACTAGGGCCCACTCGGTAATGCATCATCATAATGAGCTCAAAGTGATCAAGTGTCCGTCACGGGATCATGCATTGAGGTACGAGTAAAGTGACTTGCCGAGAACGAGACTAACGAGGTATTGGGATACCGACGATCGAGTCTCGGGCAAGTAACATACCGTCGACAAAGGGAATAGAATACGGGTTGCTTGAACCCTTGACATCGTGGTTCATCCGATGACAACATCGAGGAGCATGGGAGCCAACATGGGTATCCAGATCCCGCTGTTGGTTATTGACTTGAGGTAGTCTCGGTCATGTTCAAGATGTCTCCCGAACCCGTAGGGTCTACACATAAGGTTCGGTGACGCTAGGGTTAATAGGAAGACAAGTATGTGATTACCGAATGTTGTTCGAGTCCGGATGAGATCCCGGACGTCACGAGGAGTTCGGAATGGTCCGGAGGTAAAGATTTATATATGGAAAGTGGTTAAACGGACTCAGGAAGTTTGGTGGTATACCGGTAAAGTACCGGGGCCACGGGAGGGTTCGGAGGTCCACGGAGGGGCCACCTCTCCGGGGGCCACATGGGCTAAGTGGGAGGGAGCCAGCCCTGGTGGCTGGGCGCACCTCCCACCTAGGCCCATGCGGCTAGGGTTTGGGAGGGTAAACCCTAAAGGGGGCCCTCAGCTTGGGGGCAAGCCACCCTCCCTCCTCCTTGGCCGCCGCCCCATCTAGGGTTTACCCTAGATGGCCGGCCCCCTTGACCCTCTCCTCCTATAAATAGAGGGGTGGGGGAGGCTGCCTACAGTTGAAGGCGCAGCCCTCCCTCCCAACACCTCTCTTTCTCCACGCAAGCTTGGCGAAGCCTCTGCCGGAGAACTATCAGACCAGCTGCACCACGCCGTCGGGCTGCCATTGGAATTGTCTTCTTCAACCTCTCCTTCACTCTTGCTGGATCAAGACGGAGGAGACGCCATCGTCTCCGCACGTGTGTTGAACACGGAGGTGCTGTCCTTTCAACTTTGGTCATCGGTGATCGGAATCACGTTGGGAACGCCTTCATCATCACCACTCTCAAGAACGCTTCCGCACTCGATCTACAAGTGGTATGTAGATGCAAACTCTCTCTAGTAACTCGTTGCTTAGTAGAACTCATAGATGGATCTTGGTGAAACCGTAGGAAAATTTTAATTTTCTGCAACGCTCCCCAACAGTGGCATCATGAGCTAGGTCTATGCGTAGTTCTCTTTGCACGAGTAGAACACAATTTTGTTGTGGGCGTGGATCTTGTCAACTTACTTGCCGTTACTAGTTGTTTCTTGCTTCCGCGGTATTGTGGGATGAAGCGGCCGGACCAACCTTACACGCATTTTACGTGAGACCGGTTCCACCGACTAACATGCACTAGTTGCATAAGGTGGCTGGCGGGTGTCTGTCTCTCCTACTTTAGTGGGAGCGGATTCGATGAACAGGGTCCTTATGAAGGGTAAATAGAAGTTGACAAGATCACGTTGTGGTTATTCTTAGGTAAGAAAACGTTCTTGCTAGAACCCAATTGCAGCCACGTAAAAGATGCAACAACAATTAGAGGACGCCTAACTTGTTTTTGCAGCAATTGTCATGTGACGTGATATGGCCAAGTTGTGATGAATGATGATATATTGTGATGTATGAGATCATGTTCTTGTAATAGGAATCACGACTTGCATGTCGATGAGTATGACAACCGCAGGAGCCATAGGAGTTGTCTTTATTTTGTATGACCTGCGTGTCATTGAAGAACGCCATGTAATTTACTTTACTTTATTGCTAAACGCGTTAGCCATAGAAGTAGAAGTAGTCGTTGGCGTGACAACTTCATGGAGGCACGATGATGGAGATCATGATGATGGAGATCATGGTGTCATGCGGTGACAGGATGATCATGGAGCCCTCAAGATGAAGATCAAAGGAGCTATATGATATTGGCCATATCATGTCACTACTTTATAATTGCATGTGATGTTTATTATGATTATGCATCTTGTTTACTTAGAACGACGGTAGTAAATAAGATGATCCCTTAGAACAATTTCAAGAAGTGTTCTCCCTAAGCGTGCACCGCTGCTACAGTTCGTCGCTTCTAAGCACCACGTGTTAATCGGGTGTGATGGATTCTTACGTTCACATACAACGGTGTAAGCAAGATTTACACACGCAGAAACACTTAGGGTTAACTTGACGAGCCTAGCATGTGAAGACATGGCCTCGAACACGGAGACCGAAAGGTCGAACACGAGTCGTATGGAAGATACGATCAACATGAGAATGTTCACCGACGAGACTAGTCCGTCTCACGTGTTGATCGGACACGGCCTAGTTGACTCGGATCGTGTAACACTTAGATGACTAGAGGGATGTCTAATCTAAGTGGGAGTTCATTAATAATTTGATTAGATGAACTTAATTATCATGAACTTAGTCTAAAACTTTTGAATTATATGTCTTGTAGATCAAATGGCCAACGCCATGTCAACTTGAACTTCAACGCGTTCCTAGAGAAAACCAAGCTGAAAGATGACGGCAGAACTATACGGACTGGGTCCGAACCCGAGGATCATCCTCATAGCTGCCAGAAACAATCGTCCTAGAAGGACCGCTAGGTGAAGCTCCGTCCCTGCAGAACCAAGACATTATGAATGCTTGGCAGTCTCGTCTTGATGATTACTCCCTCGTTCGATGCGGCATGCTTTACAGCTTAGAACCGGGCTCCAAAAGCGTTTTGAGCACCACGGAGCATATGAGATGTTCGAGGAGCTGAAACTTGTTTTCCAAGCTCACGCCGGGTCGAGAGATATGACATCTCCGACAAGTTCTATAGTTGTAAGATGGAGGAAAACAGTTCGTCGGTGAGCACATTCTCAAGATGTCTGGGTTGCACAACCGTATGACCCAATTGAATATTAACCTCCACGATGAGGCGGTCATTGACAGAATCCTCGATCGCTCCCACCAAGCTACAAGAGCTTTGTGATGAACTACAACATGCGGGGATGGTAAAGACCATTCTGAAGTGTTCTCTATGTGAAGTCACCGAGGTTGAAATCAAGAAAGAACATCAAGTGTTGATGGTCAATAAGACCACTAAGTTTAAGAAGGGCAAGGGCAAGAAGAACTTCAAGAAGGACGGCAAGGAGGTTGCTGCGCCTGTAAGCAAGTTGCCGGAAGAAGTCAAAGAATGGACCCAAGCACGAGACCGAGTGCTTTTATTGCAAGGGAAGGGTCTTCGAAGCGGAACTGCCCCAAATACTTAGCGGATAAGAAGGCCGGCAACACCAAAGGTATATTTGATATACATGTAATTGATGTGTACCTTACCAAGAATCGTAGTAACTCCCGGTATTTGATACCGTGCCGTTGCTCATATTTGTAACTCACAGCAGGAGCTGCGGAATAAGCGGAGATGGCGAAGGACGAGGTGACGATGCGCGTCGGGAATGGTTCCAGAGTCGATGTGATCGCCGTCGGCACGCTACCTCTTCATTTACCCACGGGATTAGTTATGAACCTTAATAATTGTTATTTGGTGCCAAGTTTGAGCATGAATATTGTATCTGGATCTCGTTTAATGCGAGATGGCTACTCATTTAAACCGAGAATAATGGTTGTTCTATTTATATGAGAGATATGTTTTATGGTCATGCTCCGATGGTCAATGGTTTATTCTTAATGAATCTCGGCGTAGTATTACACATGTTCATAGCGTGAATACCAAAAGATGTAAAGTTGATAACGATAGTCCCACATACTTGTGGCATCGCCGCCTTGGTCACATTGGTGTCAAGCGCATGAAGAAGCTCCATCTTGATGGACTTTTAGAGTCTCTTGATTATGAATCATTTGACACATGCGAACCATGCCTCATGGGCAAGATGACCAAGACTCCATTCTCGGAACAATGGAGCGAGCAACCAACTTGTTGGAAATCATACATACCGATGTGTGCGGTCCAATGAGCGTTGAGGCTCATGGAGGATATCGTTATGTTCTCACTCTCACAGATGACTTGAGTAGATATGGGTATGTCTACTTGATGAAACACAAGTCTGAGACCTTTGAAAAGTTCAAGGAATTTCAGAATGAAGTAGAGAATCAACGTGACCGAAAGATAAAATTCTTACGATCGGATCGTGGAGGAGAATATTTAAGTCACGAATTTGGTACACACTTAAGAAAATGTGGAATCGTTTCACAACTAACGCGCACCGAACACCTCGGTAACGGTGTGTCCGAACGTCGAATCGCACTCTATTGGATATGGTGCGATCTATGATGTCTCTTACCGATTTACCGCTATCATTTTGGGGATCGCTCTAGAGACAGCTACATTCACTTTAAATAGGGCACCGTCTAAATCCGTTGAGACGACACCGTATGAATTATGGTTTGGGAAGAAACCTAAGTATCGCTTCTAAAAGTTTGGGGATGCGATGCTTATGTCAAGAAACTTCAACTGAAAAGCTCGAACCCAAGTCGGAAAAATGCGTCTTCATAGGATACCCTAAGGAAACCTTTGGGTATACCTTCTACCTTAGATCCGAAGGCAAGATCTTTGTTGCGAGGAACGGAATCTTTACGAAAAAGAGTTTCTCTCGAAAGAAGTAAGTGGGAGGAAAGTAGAACTCGATGAAGTACTACCTCTTGAGCAGGAAAGTAGTGCAGCTCGGGAAAATGTTCTGTGATGCCTACACCAATCAAGAGGAAATTCATGATGATGATCAAGGTACTTGGATCAAGTTACTCTGAACTTCAGAGGTCCACTAGGACACGTTCCGCACTGCAGTGGTACGGCAACCCTGTCACGGAAATCATGTTGTTAGACAACGGTGAACCTTGAACTATGAAGAAGCAATGGCGGCCCAGATTCCAACAAATGGCTAGAAGCCATGAAGTCCGAGATAGAATCCATGTATGAAAACAAAGTGTGGACTTTGTGACTTGCCCGATGATCGGCGAGCGATAGAAAACAAATGGATCTTTAAGAAGAAGACGGACGCGGATGGTAATGTCACCATCTATAAAGCTCGACTTGTCGCTAAGGGTTATCGGCAAGTTCAAGGGATTGACTACGATGAGACTTTCTCTCCGTGGCGAAGCTTAAGTCCGTCCAATCATGTTAGCAATTGCCGCATACTATGATTATGAGATATGGCGATGGACGTCAAAACAGCGTCCTTAACGGCTATCTTAAGGAAGAGCTGTATATGATACAGCCGGAAGGTTTTGTCGATCCTAAGAATGTCGACAAAGTATGCAAGCTCCAGCGATCCATTTATGGGCTGGTGCAAGCATCTCGAGTTGGAACATTCGCTTTGATGAGATGATCAAAGCGTTTAGTTTATGAGACTTATGGAGAAGCTGCGTTTACAAGAAAGTGAGTGGGAGCTCTGAGCATTTCTCATATTATATGTAGATGACATACTTTTGATGGGAAATGATATAGAATTCTTGGACAGCATTAAGGCCTACTTGAATAAGTGTTTTTCAATGAAGGACCTTGGAGAAGCTGCTTATATATTAGGCATCAAGATCTATAGAGATAGATCGAGGCGCCTCATAGGTCTTTCACAAAGCACATACCTTGATAAGATTTTGAAGAAGTTCAAAATGGATCAGTCCAAGAAAGGGTTCTTGCCTATTACAAGGTGTGAGATTGAGCTCAGCTCAATGCCCGACCACGGCAAAAGATAAAGAAGAGATGAGTGTCATCCCTATGCTTCAGCCATAGGATCTATTATGTATGCCATCTGTGTACTGGACCTGATGTAAACCTTGCCGTAAGTTTGGTAGGAAGGTACCAAAGTAATCCCGCAAGGAACACCGGACAGCGGTCAAGAATATCCTGAAGTACCGAAAAGGACAAAGGACATGTTTTCGTTTATGGAGGTGACGAAGAGCTCGTCAGTAACAGGTTACGCCGGCGCTTAGCTTCGACACAGATCCGATGACTCTAAGTCACAAACCGGATCGTGTATATGTTGAATGGTGGAGCGAGAAGCTGGTGCAGCTGCAAGCGAAGCGTCGTGGCGGGATCTACATGTGAAGCGGAGTACATGGCAGCCTCGGAGGCAGCGCATGAAGCAATTTGGGTGAAGGAGTTCATCACCGACCTAGGAGTCATACCCAATGCGTCGGGCCGATCAAACTCTTCTGTGACAACACTTGGAGCTATTGCCCTTGCCAAGGAGCCCAGGTTTCACAAGAAGACCAGGCACATCAAGCGTCGCTCAACTCCATCCGTGAAAATGTTCAGGATGGAGACATAGAAATTTGTAAAGTGCATACGGATCTGAATGTCGCAGATCCGCTGACTAAACCTCTCTCCATGGGCAAAACATGATCAACACCGAACTCTATGGGTGTTCGATTCATCACAATGTAAACTAGATTATTGACTCTAGTGCAAGTGGGAGACTGTTGGAAATATGCCCTAGAGGCAATAATAAAAGCATTATTATTATATTTCCTTGTTCATGATAATTGTCTTTATTCATGCTATAAGCTGTATTATCCGGAAATCGTAATACACGTGTGAATACATAGACTACAATCGCCCCTAGTAAGCCTCTAGTTGACTAGCTCGTTGGTCAACAGATAGTCATGGTTTCGACTATGGACATCGATGTCATTGATAACGGATCACGCCATTAGGAGAATGACGTGATGGACAAGACCCAATCCTAAGCATAGCACAAAGATCGTAGTTCGTTTTGCTAGAGCTTTTCCAATGTCAAGTATCTCTTCCTTAGACCATGAGATCGTGCAATTCCGGATACCGTAGGAGTGCTTTGGGTGTATCAAACGTCACAACGAATCGGGTGACTATAAAGGTGCACTACAGGTATCTCCGAAAGTGACCATTGGGTTGACACGGATCGAGACTGGGATTTGTCACTCCGTATTACGGAGAGGTATCACTAGGGCCCACTCGGTAATGCATCATCATAATGAGCTCAAAGTGATCAAGTGTCTGGTCACGGGATCATGCATTGCGATACGAGTAAAGTGACTTGCCGAGAACTGAGACTAACGAGGTATTGGGATACCGACGATCGAGTCTCGGGCAAGTAACATACCGTCAGACAAAGGGAATAGAATACGGGGTTGCTTGAACCCTTGACATCGTGGTTCATCCGATGACAACATCGAGGAGCATGTGGGAGCCAACATGGGTATCCAGATCCCGCTGTTGGTTATTGACTTGAGGTAGTCTCGGTCATGTCGCAGATGTCTCCGAACCCGTAGGGTCTACACTTAAGGTTCGGTGGCGCTAGGGTTAATAGGAAGACAAGTATGTGATTACCGAATGTTGTTCGAGTCCGGATGAGATCCCGGACGTCACGAGGAGTTCGGAATGGTCCGGAGGTAAAGATTTATATATGGAAAGTGGTTAAACGGACTCGGGAAGTTTGGTAGTATACCGGTAAAGTACAGGGCCACTGGGAGGGTTCCGGAGGTCCACGGGAGGGCCACCTCTCCGGGGGGCCACATGGGCTAAGTGGGAGAGGGAGCCAGCCCTGGTGGGCTGGGCGCACCTCCCACCTAGGCCCATGCGGCTAGGGTTTGGGAGGGTAAACCCTAAAGGCGCCCCTCAGCTTGGGGGCAAGCCACCCTCCCTCCTCCCTTGGTCCGCCGCCCATCTAGGGTTTACCCTAGATGGCGCCCCCCTGACCCTCTCCTCCTATAAATAGAGGGGTGGGGGAGGGCTGCCTACACAGTTGAAGGCGCAGCCCCTCCCTCCCAACACCTCTCTTTCTCCACGCAAGCTTGGCGAAGCCTGCCGGAGAACTACCGTCAGACCAGCCTGCACCACGCCTGTCGTGCTGCCATTGAATTGTCTTCTTCAACCTCTCCTTCACTCTTGCTGGATCAAGACGGAGGAGACGCCATCTTCCCGCACGTGTGTTGAACACGGAGGTGCTGTCCTTCAAGACTTTGGTCATCGGTGATCGGAATCACGTTGGGAACGCCTTCATCATCACCACTCTCAAGAACGCTTCCGTACTCGATCTACAAGTGGTATGTAGATGCAAACTCTCTCTAGTAACTCGTTGCTTAGTAGAACTCATAGATGGATCTTGGTGAAACCGTAGGAAAATTTTAATTTTCTGCAACGTTCCCCAACATGAACCGCCAAGCTCCAGGCGGGTTACCAGTGAGTCGTCCAGTCCGGCCGGGTTATACTTCTGGCCGGTTTACGCCACGGGGTATATCCCCGACAGCAGCAGATCACGGAGTCTGAGGTGAGGCGCCTGACACAGGAGCTCCATGCCAAGGGTGCGGAGCTGAGGGCCAAGGACGTGGAGCTCCGTGAGCTCAAGGAGGAGAGGAGTGCCATGCTCCTCCATTATGTGCGGGAGTTCACAGAGCTTCAAAAGTGGCAGGCGTCCACCACAAAGATGCTCAAGGCGTCGGTGCCGTTGCTGCAGAAAGCGGGAGATACGATAGGCCGTCAGGGGAGCCGGCTGGAGCGCGAGCAGGCCGATTGTGACGAGGTCCAGGATCGCCTCAGCCACTTGGTGAACCAAGTTGCCACGCACGTGTTGCGTCCGCGTGATGCCTACTGTCGTGCCAGCGCGATGATGCCGGCCGTCGGGCTAAACCCGTTCGACCACCCGGTTGACTTCAACGAGCTGCGGCTTCCTGGCCTGGTCTCCTTCTTCACCTATATCTCCGAGGAGCTGAGCCGTCTCCGCGCGATGGTGGGGGCTGAGCTGGACAAGGAGGGGTTGCGGGCTGCCGGCTCCATCACCGGAATCCATTCGTGCCATTTGACGCCGTCTTTGACGAGCTGGCTCCCCTCGACTGGGAGCGGGCTCTGCGGGCGGTTGCACCCTGCATCACCAATGTCGTGCGCCTCGAGAAGCAGAGGGACTTCGGTGGTGTTTAGGCGCCCTCTGCATGGGCATGTCCATGTCTCGGTGCAACAGGACCGTTGGATCAAACCCAGACGGTGCAGATCAGTCACTGTAGCACAAATCATGTTGGTGTGTTTGGTTGCATTCTCATCTCAATATAGTTGTTTCCTCTTCGTGTATTTTTGTCAACCTACTAGTGTGGACTCATGCACCCTTCATGCACTCTGCCAAACACCCAAAAGTGGGTCGAGAAGGGAAATTTTGCTCCCATCCCGTGCACCCTTCATACACCCTGCCTAACACTATTCATGCTTCATATGGTTCATGTTTCGTGGAGTCTTGTAGCACCGCACTCTCCGTCGGCGTTGTGGATCTAGTTACATTAACATTGATCTCACTGTTCATTCTCGACCGGCATCGAAAAAGCGGTACTATGTTACATATAGGAGTAGTTGACATGCGCACAACATCATTTGTTATCGTCATATCTTACTACAATAGCAACAAGATTGTGTAGTACTGACGTATGAACCACTGCACATGCCTAGTAGTAGGAGCACTGTGTATGTTCAAGTGGCTGCCGTGTTTCGCACTCCTCCGTCGTAAGAGTGGAAACGCTTGCTGTAATCATTTTTTTCTTCAGAAAAACAGTGGACACGCTCTACCATGTGGATCCTCCTCCAGCCATGCACTAAATTACTCACTTTCGCCGACGTGTGGGACAGCCAGCATCGGGGTCCACCAGCCATGCACTAAATTACTCCGTAGTAGAGTGACGGTAGACTACCCTGATCGAAGCACCGCAGTAATGCCCAATGAGCTGTCAAATCACAAAACCCCCTCCTTTCCAGCAGTAAGTTGGACGGACGAAGCAACCATCATTTCACTCTTCTCTCTCAGCTTACTCTCTACCCAACCCTCGCTTCTGCCTCATCTTGTTCCTCATTTCTTCAAGAAAACCCTGACCTGCTTCTGCCATTGTTCTTCTCTCCCAAAGAAGGAAAGGTGAGCGCATCAATGGTGTTGATTCTGGCCAAGGCCCGATCTTGCAACCCCGAGATTGATCCTATAACTCCCTCTCTTTTCTTATTTTGGGTTTGTGATTCTGGTTTCTTTTCTTTTATTTCTATTTGACAGTTTCTTGATGGACGCTAGAACACCGGCCGAAGTGATGTCTATGGCTCCGGCCAAAACCGTTGAGGCTCATGGTACGAAGAAGCGCAAGCACCCCACCGAGACTACCGCAGACAAGCTCAAAGCCATCGCCCTGTCCAAGCCCCCCTCTCCGGGATCCCTCATTAAGCAAGTCCAGGTAATATCTCTTCTTGACGATCTTTTTCTCGATCTTGATCGTGTTTTTCATCTAACACGCAGTACTAGTACTAGTAGTACAACTTTCGGGTGATCTTGCATGTGATTTTTGTGTGCCAAATGCGGTTCTAAATTCCTCTTTTGACCAAAACATGCGAGAGGTTGACACTGATTTCTTATAGATTACTTTCAACTATTCCTCTGTCCCAAATTTCTTGTCTTAGATTTTTCTAGATACGGATGTATCTAATACTAAAATGTGACTTGATACATCCGTATCTAGGCAAATCTAAGACAAGAATTTTGGGACCGAGGATTACTTTATGAACATCAATGCTACCTTGTAAGAGGGTATATTTGTCTCAGTAACTTGTGTTATGGATATTGCATGTAATCCCTTTGCTCTCATGCCTTTGAAGACATGTTCTAGTTTCTTTGTTCACTCATTTTTGTGCGTATATGTAGTCATATATGGAGTATAATATCAAAAATCATCTTATATTTCTGAACGGAGGTAGTAATAAAATATGGTTTCTGTTTGAATTAGAACCAGGTCCGCGGTGGAGATGAAGTTCTCGAAGTCATGCCGTGTGAACTGGAAGACCTGATGATGAGTTCTACTACTGAACTATCCAGCTGCCGTGTCCTTGTCGCCACGTGTACTGAACTAGTGTTTTCCTGTAGCATTGTTGTCAGGCGTGTTCTCGAGGCTGTACTTGACCACAACAATATCCTGGTTGTGCCTTTGATTACGAAGGGTGTGGTTCTTGTAAAGCTTCCCAACAAATCTGATGCGGCCTGTCTTCATCATCATGTTTATGAGTGGAAAGACCACTCTATAGGGTTCTCCAAGGTTGACAAGATGGTTATGGTGCATGTAGACATCTCACGAAGTCCATGGCCTATTCAGTTATGCGGGGTTCATCCCGTAGGTCGGTGGCAAGAAATAGTCTGCAGAGTTTAGTTAGTGCAACTTTGCTTGTCTGTAGTAAGTACTATTGTTCAGTACTTGATTTGTGTTTGTGAACCCTGTATTGTTTATTAGTACTGCTGCTTTTGGTGTGTGGTCAGTCCTGAGAACGGTCTATGTTAATGTCTGTCCACTCAATTCAGTCTGTATATTTTGAAGTATCCAGATCATATTTTTTGTGAGGACGGTTTATCAATTATGGTTACACTCCAATATCTGTATGCATTGCAGGGTTTATCGCACTCACCAGGATTTCCAGTCCCATGAATGTTCGGTCCATACGAATTGTCACGACCTTTGGACTGTCCTGCTTGTGGGAGTAGGCAGGGCCCCTGCATGCCACGCGTAGTTGGACGATCGATCTTCTGTTTAGTACTTCAACATACTGATTTCCTGGTAAGGATTCACTCGTGTCACATCAAGTAAATCTTATTGATTTACTGTCTAAGTCTTATTGATTTAATGTCATGTTTTCTTTCTTTTCCTGCAATTTTACGATGCAGGTTTTGCCATGTGACATTCATCATAGAATAAACAGTTTGGTTTGCTCTATGATGGCTATTTTTGCAGGTTTCACTTCTTATGTCGTGTCGATGCTTGAAGGCACCGTCCATCACTTATATTCTTGGAAAAATTGGATCACCGTTGTCCGAGTACAAGCTGAATCCCTATGATGAACTGCAGTTTGGTTTAACAAAAACGCCACAATTAGTCATTCTCGCGTTTAAAAGAAATGAAAAAAACTGGATCACGGTCACAGATCCTAGTCAAGTTAGAAAGCTGATCATAGCAGACCGAGACACGATCGCCACTATCTCGCATGATCGAGCACCGACATTTGCTCTAGCAGCCGACAAGCAGCAGCTCGATCTGATCCGGTGAGGATTGGGCACCGACCGCGTCAGCAGATCAGTCTGATCTACCGGAGGATCGGGCATCGACACCGGCGCCTGCTCCAACACCGACACCAGCTCTACAAGGAGCACCATCTCCGGCAGCAGCAGCGGCTTCGACACCTGCACCAACACTTGCACTTGCATCTACTCCGGCCCGTGCAGTTGTACCGGCAACAGACTGGGCTGCAGTTCGCACTTCATACACCAAAGTCCTTACAAAAACCGACATGTCCACCTTCTTGGTAAGCATTGGCCGCCCAAGTGCTTCGTTCTTTTTTCTTTCCGTGTTGTTTCACATGATTCAGTGTGTTGATCTAACTGTTTGGGTATGTCTTCTTGTTTGCAAACAAAGAATTCCTAGAGCAACGAGGGAGTCGTTCAACAATCCGGGCGACCGAGGCCTAGTTTCTCTTACCATGCGCAGCATTGGTGTGAATGAACCTGCTCAATATACCGTAAGTACAAAGGATGGTCGCATGATGATCGATGCTAAAGGATGGTCAAGGTTCAAATCTAAATCATATCTTGCGGTAGGGGACGATGTCAAAATCGAACTTTCTCGGCAAGGAGAGCTGGTCCAAATCAACTTTGAAATTAGCGACGCAATCGCCGAACTGATCTATCCTCCGAGAGATTTTGATGTAATAATCGGCATGGTGAAACAAGTGTCCTGTGTGTATAAGTAGTACGACATTATTATTTATCACATGGTATATCGTTGATAGAATTGCAACTCTGATTGCTGGTTAGGAACTGTCGTTCGATTTCATTCCAACAGCTGCCGTGCTTTATTCAATTTTGTGTATTCGCCTTGCGACAACATCTAAAACCAGCGCTGTACCGATCGCTTGCAATATGAAAAGCTGAGGTAGAACACATGGGCCCCAAACATGCAGTGGTCGGCTGCATGCCCAAAGTCGTAACCGTGAGCCTATCTCGAGTATTATATTCTCACTGAACCCCCATAAAAAAAGCTGAACCCCCATAATGCCCGTGCGTTGCAGAGGGAGTATATTTCTCGGCAAGGTGAGCCTGTGATATAAAAGATTTGTATATTTTTTACAGAGGGAGTATCTCTCTGTCAAAAAATATATTTATGTGTAACTAGTTACTCCTGTCTTTCTACTTCCTTTCGCTGATATGTGGGGCAACCAGCAACGGGGTCCACGTGCCATATGCACAAATTAGAGTGCACAACTTCACGGTAGACACACCCCGGTCGTAGAACCGCAGTAATGCAATGAGCCGTCAAATCACAACCCCCCCTTTCCAGCTTAAGCGAAGTATCTTTGAATGGACGAAGCGGCAATATTTCCTTGGCCTGAATCCCTTCTCCCTCGTCGCTTGTTCAGAGAAAACCCCTCTCGGAGATTGCATAGGTTTTCTCATGGAGAACCAGGTACAATTCTTCATCCATCCCGATAAATCCAAGTCCCTTGGTCGCAGGTAATCCTAGGATGGCAGCCGCCGCGTTGATGCATTTTCTTCCTCTGAATCTAGTGTGTTTCATTGCATTGCCCAAAGTGCGAGTACTCTCAGGTTTACGCACCCTCGGCGAGACGCCACACTTGTTCCTTCTCATCCTAACACAACATTTTGAAAGCGCATAATATGTTCCTAGAATCTTCTTTTCTATCCGGAGGGTGGGTTTTTTGAACATCTTTGTGTTCTCATATTATTTTTCTGCAGTGTATTATTTGCCTGCGTAACACATGTACTCAAGATGCTCGGCCTTGCCATAACTGAATACACTAGTTTAATGGTCACAGTGAAGACAAGCCATGGATATAAGTTCCGAGTTGGGTTCATGAACCAAGAAGATCGCTGCTTTTTTATGGCTGAACTTGGATAAACTTTCTCAAGTGTTACGGACTGAAAGTTGGCGCACGAATGTTGATGGAAATAGCAGAACCTGGTCTCATCTTCACTGCGATCTTCCACCCCGACGTCGTTCCAATTGTTCATCCATGTTAGTTTTGTATCTGGTTCTTGCTTGTTGCCTCGATTACTTCTTAATCCACCTATTCTGTCTAACTAATCACAATTTAACTTTAGAAGTAGCAACGAATCTCTCATGAATATGCTACTTCTAACTAATATTTTCTTATAATTGGTGGCATGTGTAGGTTTTTTCAGAGTTAAGCAGTCTGCTCGTTTGTTACTATGTAATAACTCGGTTGTTACTAATGGCACTGAAGTTGAATGGATCGACATCCACAAGTTCCTACACTTTATTGATCGTCTTGAGGTCCTTGTGGGGCATTTCAATGGTGGAAGGCGACGTGGGATATGTGTGCCACTGCTGCACTCGTTGGACAGGTCCAACTGTGTCGAGAAACTTATGGTACAAGCTGTTTTCTTTTATATATGTTGTTCATAAACTATTGCTTATACACAGTTTTACAGGCTGTGATCTTCTTGAAACAGAACTGCCGAGTTCTATTGTTCCTATCTGGATGCTCGACCATGGTCGGGTCAGACTTGCGCTTGGTCACAACATGATGTTTATGTCGACCTACTAATTCCCCTTGGAGGTGAAAAGATACTTATTCATGGGTGGTCTCAAATAATGAAGGTCCGTCCATCTTGGAGAATAGGACAGAAGATTATGTTCATGCTTTTCCATGGCTCTAAAGCGAATATCCTGTTTATTGACCATGTTGTGAGATGAAGCCGCTTTCATAAGGTTGTGGATGCGCGGGGTGGCGCCTGGGCCTTGTCCTGGGGCTTGGCGGCCTCACCCTTAGTTAATCAGAGGCAAAGTAGCACTGTTCGAGGCGTGCTTTGTGCAGTTGAACCTGTATAAGTACTCATACTGCTTTCAGCTTTGGTTGTTAAGTGCCCTGCTGGTTTCGATTAAGGTTGTTAAGTACTCCTGCTGCTTTTACTGATCTGTCGTGTTTCTTGATCTGTCTTCCTCCGGCCACCAAAACTAAACCAGCGCCCGGCGAGGCACTTGCTTCCGCCTCCACGGTGGCTGCACCTCGGCACACGGATCGCCGCCCACCATCTCCTAAATCGTTAACGCCGACGTCCTCCGCGCGCTTTGGTGCGCTCGCCGCGGCGCCGCCCTCTCGCGTTGTCAACATGGTCAACAAACAACAAGAATCGGCAGAAGTACGTGGAGAGGATGACAGTAGGGGCCCACCACGTGAGTGTATAGAAAAATAAAATGCTTCCTCGTGTTTTCCTGGCATCTGGGACCCACGACATTGTGAGCGTATATAGTCAATAGACAAGAGAACAACACAAGATCGGCTGACACCTGGGACGTAGCTACTCAAGAAGTATTTTTTTTGTTTGGTGTTGTTGAGACGGAGCAGGGTTTGAACTGGGTTATGGCCCGTCTAGCCCAGGCTTATATTTTATGTTCACCATGTGACCAGCCCAGCTATTTTTATTTGTGAAAATGAGCCCAGTTTATTTTTTACGAAGAATACCCAATCCAGGCCTACTTATTTTCTATGCCACGATGGGCTGCAACTCTTTCAAGGCGCTCGCAAATCTTGAAAGTAATGTGAAATGGGTTGTAAATATAAAAACAGATGACAAATTGGCAATTACTTTATAATTTCTGAAATTTTTCACATTTTCAGATTCCTATTTCACTGGGCATTAACCTAATTTAAATATATCTTCAAAGTACTTTAAATCTGGCTCGACATTTCGGTACTAAAAATAGTTTGGAACCCACAGAAATATGTGAAATTGGCCCTGGCCAACCAAAAAAAACGACTGCAATAAATTGCATAAGAAGTTGCCATGAGCTATATATAAATTATTAAAAAAAAGAGAGCGTGGTCTACCTTGTGGGCCTGTTTAGTTGACGCGTATGCAAGATTTTTTTAGTTATTATATACGTCAACAAACGATTCTAGCAGACGTAACCGTTGGATGTCAATCCAACGGCCGTCGTCATTTCTTCAATCTCTAATCTTCTTGCTCCGGCCGCAAAGCAGCGCTTGGCCCAGGACCGCCTACTCCGCCTCCCATGGCGGCTGTGCTGCCTTGTGAGCCTCGCGCCCCTACTACTCCCACCGCTGGCGGGGCATCCCTCTACTCACCCACACCCCGTTATTGATACGTGGCGTGGCGACCTCACACCTTGATCGAACCGGTGAATGCTCGTACTCCTCCCCGCGTGGGCATCCACTGCCGCGTCTTCCCCGGCTCCACGTCGTCCCCTTCCTAGGCCTCGCGTCGTCCACCGCCGAGGTGCTCTCGACGCGCGTGGTCAATGTGGTCAACGACCGACTTCCGTCAGAAGAGTACTGTACGTGGAGAGGCTGACAGCTGGGTCCACGACAGCCGCAAGGAAGTGCCTCCTTATTACGCGGAAAATAATTATTCCTCCACCTGACAGCGGGGATCCACCGGACGGGCCACCAGTATTTTGCGAAAAAAATCATTTCCCCCTGACTGCTGGGACCCACCGTACGGGCCACCGTATTTCGCGAAAAAAACCGTTCCCCCCACTGTCAGCTTGGACCCACCGGAAGTGCCTCCTTATTACGCACAAAAAAAATGAATACTCCCTTGGCTAGCTGGGACCCACCTTGGTGGGAGGCTGACGTGTGGGCCTACTAAGTTGACGGGGACGAAGGGCTTTGTCAACTTAGTCAATATGAACGATTCTAGCTCCAGTGACCGTACGATGTCCATCCAGCGGCCGTAGTGCTTCTTCAACCTATGGTCTTCTTGCTCCAGTCGCCCAAAGCAGTACCGGTCGTGTCACATGCTCCCTGCCTCCGTGGCGGCTGTCTTTGCCTTGAGGCCTCACCGCCCTACTATTCCCACTTGCTGGCGGGCCCTGCGGTGTGGCAGCCTCACACCACAGCCGAATCAGTGAACCCTCGTACTCCTCTCCGCGCGGGCTTCCACTGCCTCGTCTTCCTCTGCTCCGTGTCGTCCCCTTCCTAGGCCTCGCCGTCGTCCACCGCCATGGTGCTCTCCATGTGGCGTGGTCAGCGTGGTCAAGGCGACTTCCATCGGAAGAGTATGTGACGTGGAGAGGTGACAGCTGGGTCCATAGCCACATCCCAGTTTTTGTGATTTGCCAAGTAAGTCGCTTTGTCAGGCCTGTTGGGCTGCAAATCTTTCAAGACAAGGAGAGCTTTCATTCGGCTGGCCGAGAAAATGGCCCATCAGTAATGAGAAATGGGCTGTACATTTTTAAAACACATCAAACCGACAATTAGTTTCAAATATCTTTTTTTTCATTTCAAGATTTTAAATTACATTAATTTTCATGCGTGGAGAATTTTTTGGATTTTATATTGATATACATTTATTTTTAAAATCAGTTTGAATGTGAGCCGAAATTTCAGGATTAAAAACAGTTCGGACCACACCGAAATATGCAAAATTTCGTATAATTTTTTAACCGTGGCCACAATATGTGTAATGCTAACAAAAAGAATATGGGCTCCAAAAAAAACCTTAAGAATTAGCAAAT
Source organism: Aegilops longissima (assembly GCA_021605205.1). Classification (NCBI taxonomy): domain Eukaryota; kingdom Viridiplantae; phylum Streptophyta; class Magnoliopsida; order Poales; family Poaceae; genus Aegilops; species Aegilops longissima. The sequence goes on along the minus strand of CM038682.1, from coordinate 527,628,984 downwards.
GGGCTGTAAATTATTAGAAAATAATGGCAGATGGGTTGTATGTTGTTTTCCACAGATTTGAGGCTTTCCTATAAAAAAGGTTGACGCACAAGCACTGACTGTTGGATGTCCATCCAACGACCATCGTGCTTGTTCAATCTCTGCTCTTCCTGCTCTAGCCGCTCAAACAAGCGCCCGGGACTGCTGCTCTCCCTCCTCCTGCGCCCGGCTGTCTTTGCCCTGTGAGCCTCACCGCCCCCGTACTCCCATCGCTGGCCTAGCCATCCCTCTACTCACACCACACCTGCTGTTATTCTCCGGCGACGGCAGACGAACCAGTAAATCCTCGTACAGTCGTACTCCCCTCCGCGTGGGAAACAACTTGTCGGATTTCGGGTTCCGGCAGACCCTTAAGGTTCGAACTCTGGGGTGCGCGCGGAGATCCAACCCCCACCGTCTCGTACCTCGCCAAATCGCAGGGACCTAAACTACTAACAAGAACAGCACAAGAGACGCAAGATTTATACTGGTTCAGGCCACCATCATGGTGTAATGCCCTACTCCAGTGTGTGGTGTGTGGATTGCCTCTTGGGCTGATGAGGAAGCGATCTGAGGGAAGAACAGCCTCGCGAGTCTGTTCTTGGTGGGTGTGATGAACTGCTGAGTGGTGTCCCGTCGCTCTGGCTTGAGGACCGGGTCTCTATCTCTCTCTCTGGATTCCAAATGGCGGATCCTTCTCTCTCTTCGATCATCTCTCTACTATGGTGGCTAGCTCTACTTATATAGACGAAGGCCCTGGGCCTCTTCCCAAATATTGAGCGGGAAGGGCGCCAACAATTGGCCATTTGAAGGGAACATGGTACACTTATCTGACTAAAGTTGGTCCTCGCTTGCCAAAGGCTCTGGTGATAGCCTTTGCTTGGGCTCCACGATGGCGCATTCCAGCCGTTGGGGCTGGTCTTGGTCTTGTTGCACAAGCGGATGCCTTTGCTTGATGCTCTTGCTGCGCTTGCTCCTTTGCACCAAAGAGGAAAGGAGGGCGCTGCTGGCTGGCGCCGACCTGGCGCCCTTGGTAAATCATGGCTTACGTCATGGGCACCTCGCGAGTACCCTGCCTTGAATTCTCCGCCTCCTCATGAGCCAGCTGGCGAGGCCGTGCACGAGAAGCTCTTGGTCGTCCGCCATGCAATCCAGCCCCTCGCGAGGTCTTGAGCTTGTGTTGATGAAGATGGGCTGTCACGGGCCTCCTTTGAGCCACGCCCGCAGGCAGCGGCGAGCAAGTCTGGGACCCCATTCCCGAACGCGACAGTAGCCCGGGACCACGGCGCACCCGACCTTGGCCGTGCAGAGAGGTGAAAGGTCAAGTGCGAAGCGTCGTGGGCCCTAACAGCCTGCGGCCTTGGGCACCGCGTGGCGGTTGATTGGACGTGGGCGGCACTGCTCCCACACGACGCCTTGGTAACCGCCTAGATTTGACAGGTCCTTGCATGCAGAGTTGGTCATGATGATCGGTGATCGTGGAGGCCGATGGTTGGCCTCCGCCGGCTTTAAGTACGGAACGGCGTGAGCCCTTCCAGTCTATCCTTCTGCTTCTCCTCTTCCTCGTCTCGTGCGGTTGCCATGGCTCCGATCCACGGTTCTCCGGGGAAGAGAAGGAAAGGCTCCTCAAGAGGATCTGACCCGCTCCCCCAAAGCGGCTTGCTCTCTGGTGTCGAGGCGGGAGGCGCGAGGAGCACCGTGCCCTGTGCGCGCGACCGCCACCGGGTTTCCTCTTCCTTATGCGCGTGGGTGTTGGCCTGAAGGAGGTGGCGCCGGGCGTCCTGGCGGCGCCGTCGATGGCCGGCCGGAGTCCGCGGTGTCGTCTTCCCCACAGAGTCCACGCCGAGGCTCTGCGGGGAGTTCGTGCCAGCGTCGCGCGCCTCCCAAGTCTTGGATTCGTCTTCCTTCTTTCTTCGCTTCCATCGTCCGGCAAGGAGCCCACAGGACTCTGGCTGCAGCACACGGCTGCGGCACCCTCGCGACAAGGCAGAGGTTGCAGTAGTTGCCCAGGCGAGGTCTTCATGACTCGAGGCTGGGGCGAGTCGCCCGGAGTCTGCGGGGCGAGGCGCCCTCACGATCCACAGGTACGACGGTGCCCGGTGATGTCCTTCAAGCTTTTCGATCACGGAGGGTCGTCGGCTGGAGTGCTGCCGGGAGAGGTGGTCGGGGTCTCTTTGTGGTGAGGCAGAGGCCAACCGCCCCTCCTTGGCAGCTTCTCGAGGCGGCAGGCGCGGAGGACCAGCGACCCGCCGAGCTCTTCACAACTCCGGAGGCGGCGGCGGCAGCTCTGAGCCCCGAGCCTGCGCCGCTCCGGGCGAGGCGAGCTCGTCGGTCGTCGCCGCCCTAATCTGGATGGGGTTGGCTCGGGACGGATATTGCTTGTTGATGATGGTGTCTGCCCTGGTGGTCCCTGCAGATAGGACTCCTTAGGATTCGCATCTTTTGTTCCTGCGAGGAGCCAAGAATGTACCCCGCGGGGGCTTGTAAGATATTTGTAGCTCCGTTTGTCAATATGATCCTTATTGCGAGGAAATGCGGGATGCTCATTCCATTCTAGCTCAGTTTCTTCCTTCGAGACCTCGTGAGGGCTTGATGCTCTCGCACGACGAGGTCCAGTCCCAAAGCGGCTTCAGCCGTCGCTGGTATGCCAGTCGCGATGCCGTGGTCAAGGCCAGGAGGTGGCGGCCGAGGTCGGTAAGAGCTCTCGAGTCGCGATGCTCGAGGGTCCCCTTAGCGCTCAAGCAGCCATCATTTGGCGAAAGGAAGGCGATGTTGCTAAAGCGGAGTTGCACCGAGTGTGGGGATGGCGTTGCGATGATTAGTGTGTCGGAGGGTGACTTATCTCGAGGTTAGGGCGATGCTTCTGGCGCGGTGCAGGTCGTGCCTTGGCCGGCGAGAGATAAGCGTGGCGAATCGTTCGTGCTCCTTGAGGAGACCCTGCAGGTTCACCACAAAGGAACAAGAGCTCGCCCGAGGCGATCGTTAGTCCTGCCGTTAGTTGCTTTGGAGTGGCGCGAGAGGCCTCGCGAGGTGTCTGCAGGGGCACTTTCGTGAGCAGCGGGACTCACGAGGCCCTACCTCAAGCGAGTTGCGCTGGCTCTGAGCCTTGTCTTGAGTGTGTTCCTGCAAAATTGGCTAGATGTCGGTGCTCTCGTCTTGGTCCGGCTCTCGGGCTGGTCTCGATCATGTTGGCAAGCCAGGTCGCGATGCCATGGACAAGACCAGAGGTGAGGGCGGAGAGCGGTAGGAGCCACAGTCGCGATGCTCGGCACCCCCTTTAGCAGCAAGCTAGGTTAGATGGCGCAACTCTACATCCTCGGGTCGCGGCTCTCGGGCTGGTCTCGACCATCGTTGGCAAGCCAGTGTCGCGATGCCATCGACAAGACCAGAGGGTGAGGGCGGAGAGCGGTAGGAGCCCTGAGTCGCGATGCTCAGGCACCCCCATTTAACGTGCAAGATTTCGCCACCCGGAGAAGGCACCAAATAACAAGCATGGTGGAGCGAGGCATAATCCTAAGGAAAGCGCATGAAGGATACATGCGGCTGGGGTGGCCGAATGGCTTGGGATGATGCAGCGAGGGGCGCCCCACAGGATAAGCTAAAGACATGAAATAAAGGGATACATGCCGCAGGAGCGGACCCACGCGGCACGGGAATAATCTGACCTCAAGGCGCTCCCAGCGGAAGTAAAACTTAAAGATGTCAGCTGGTGATGTTGGGGATGAAGGGTTGTTGATGTAGCAGACTCGGTGGGCTGCGGAGCTGATCCTCACGAGCCCCGGGCCCGGGGCCTCGGGAGGCTCCGGGGCGCGGCCCGGCTCCTCATGGGCCATCTCCATCTCCGCCGAGCTACGGCATGCTGACCTCTTGAGCCTCGGGATGGTCCTCATGAGGCGCTGGTGCGTAGCAGCCCGCGTTTGGCGGCCGTAAGGCATGCGTCGTGGCTGTGGGGTGGACCCTCATAGCGTCCCACTCGCGAGGGCAGGCGCTCTTGAGATGCGGCTCGGTTGAGCCACTGGTATGTCGATCTGACGGCGCAGCCCACCATCCTTGCACGGATGGGGGCCAGCGGGCGCGGCGGCTGCCCTCATGACCCTTGACTCCTGTAACTCCAGAATGGCCTTGCTGATGAACTCTTGAGGTTCTGTCCTCCTGGTCTTGCTCACCTTGCGGAAGCGTGCTTCAAACACGCCTCCACGTGGTGCCCAAGCGTCTCCGTCGAGACCCTGGCGAGGTCGGTGGCCCTCCAGGGGAGAGCCCCCGAGCCCTGCCTGAGGAGGGCGTCGGGCGCGCTTCCCTATGCGATGGAAGGAGGCTCCCCCTTGGCCGATGTGGACCTGGAGGGGCCTATCTCTTGAAGAGCCGGGCCGACCGATGTCTTCTTCTTCTTGGGTGCTGCCTCGGGAGGCGTCCTGCTGCTGTGGTCTGGGTCTTCCAGCGATGCGGCCTGAAAAGCTCGCTCCAGGGAGCTCACTGCATCTCTCTCTTCACAGGGCACCGTGATGACCCGCCGCTTCTCGGCATCTTGAGGATGTTGTAGCCATGGTGGGTTCTGACCATGAACTTGGCCAACGCTGGGTACCCGAGGATGGCATTGTACTGCGGCGCGAATGTGGGCGACGTCGAAGTCGATGAGCTCGGTGTGGTAGTTGTCGCGGGCCCCGAAGGTGACAGGAAGGCGGACCTGCCCGATCGGGACCGTGGAGCCGTCGGTGACTCCGAAGAAAGGCTTGGTTGACTGGAGCTGGCTGTAGGGCACTTGAAGATTGTTGTATGTCTCCACGGACAGGACGTTGAGCCTTGCTCTGCCGTCGATGAGGGTCTTGGTGACCAGCACGTTGCTGATGATTGGGGAGCAAAGCATCGGGAGAACTCCGGCTGTGGCTGCGCACTTGAGCTGATCCGCTGAGCTGAACGTGATGGCGCACGCTGACCACCTGAGAGGGCGCGTGGACTCGAGCTTGGGGAGGACTACATTCACTTCGCGGGCGAACTGCTTGAAGCTGCGGTGAGAGGCTGGGGCTTGAGCTCCGCCCAGGATGCAGGCGATCGCACGCGCTTCCTGGAAGCCCCCAACCCCCTCGTCCTGATGACGGTGCTCGATTCTCCTTGGCGGTGGCGGCAGCGGAGGGAGGCCTGCGTTCCCTTGCGGACGATCCTCACGAGGCTGATCCTCGGCCCCCCCTCGCGAGTGGGTCTTGCCAGCGGTCCTCGCGAGGTTGGTCGCGCCACCCTTGGCGCGGGCATGATCTTCAGCGTCCAGCATTTCTTCCTCCTCCTCGGCCGTAGCCCGGTCGCTGCGCTCGGGCGTCGCCAACCCTTCCTTCGCGCCGCGGCGGAGCTCTTGACATTCATTGGTGTTGTGGGTGTGGAGGTCGTGGTACACACGATACCGACTGCCCTTGGAAGACTCGGGCTGATCCCGCCTCGCTTGGTATGCGGTTCGCTGCTGCGCACGGCAGCCCCTTGCGCTCAGCGTCCTTGGCCTTGGACTTCTTCTCTTCCGGGATCCGCGACAGCAGCTCGAGGAGGAGAGGCGCCCTCCTCAGCCCCTGGCGCACTTGGTCGCCAAGTTGAACAGCTCGAGGAGGTGCACAGATCTTCATGCATCGCCAGACTCCTCCTTCATCTTGGCGTCGCGCATGCCGTCGGAGAAAGCGAAGATGATGGCCTCCTCCGTTACCACAGGGATCTTGGCGTGCGTTGTTGAAGGCTGGATGTACTTTTGCAGGGTTTCCCTGGCTGCTTGATTCGCGCATGTCGATCACGGCGGGTGGCCGGTCGCGAGTACCTTGGAAGTTGGCGATGAAGCGGGTGCGCATCTCGGCCCAGGAAGAGATCGTGCCTGGGGCCATATTCAGGAGCTAGGTGCAGGCTCCGTCCTTGAGCGCCATGGGAAACTAGTTCGCCATGACCTTTTCATCTCCGTTGGCAGCCTCGATGCCCAGCTCGTAGAGATGGAGGAACTCCATAGGGTCAGCCGTGCCGTCGTAGCGTGGAGGCAGGTCTGGCTTGAACTTGGCGGGCCACGCGACGTTGCGCAGCTCGGTGGTGAAGGCGCGGCAGCCCGCCGTGGCCGCGGAAAGCCTCGGACGGCAGAGAGCTTGGTCTTGCAGGCCTCCCTGCGCCGCGGCTGGGGGCAGCGCAGGGTCTTGACGTGTTGGAGCGGGGAGTGCTCGAGCAGCTTCTTGCGGGCGAGGAACTTCTTGGCAGCTCTGCTCTTGCTTTGCGGTGCCTGGCGGGCAGGTTCCGCCCAGGCCGCGCGCTTGGTGCCGGCGCCGTCTTGAGGAGGCGGCTGGCGCCCGGGGCGTCATCGCCAGCGAAGGCGGGTGTGGTGCAGCGAGGCGGATGTCGCGAATGTCGCCTCCCCGCAGCGCGAGCGAGCTCGCGATGCGGTCGAGCCATTCTTCGTAGAAGTCGGCGAAGGCGGTAGCGCAGAGCTCGTTAGCGCGATGAGTGCAGCTCGGGCCTCCATGGCAAGCGAAGCGCGCGACGAAGAACCGCGCGGTGGCGAAAGCGTGGCGGTGCGGCCGCCCCGCCTCATGGGCGGAGTCTTTGGGGCGGCGCTTGCTTTCGTTCCCCACCGGGCGATGGCGGCGTTAACAGCAGGTGACGAGGAGCGATGAGGCGCCCACCGGCGGGAGCCGTCTGGCGACATGGGAGGCGAGGCGGCTCGGCGCGGGCGCGAGCCCGACGAAGCGTCCGATATGGTTGCGGTGGTCGGGAAGAACGAGGCGACGAAAGGCAGATTTTGGCGCACCTACCGGGCGCGCCAAATGTCGGATTCGGGTTCAGCGAGACCCTTAAGGTTCGAACTACGGGTGTGCGGAGATCCAACCCCACCGTCTCGTACCTCGCCGAATCGCAGGGACCTAAACTACTAACAAGAACAGCACAAGAGGCGCAAGATTTATCTTGGTTGAGGCCACCATCATGGTGTAATACCCTACTCCGATGTGTGGTGTGTGGATTTCCTCTTAGGCGATGAGGAGCATGCAGGGAAGAACAGCCTCGCGAGGGTCTGTTCTTGGTGGGTGTGATGAACTGCTGAGTGGTGTCCCGTCGCTCGGCTTGAGGATCGGTCTCTATCTCTCTCTCGGATTCGAATGGCGGATCCTTCTCTCTTGATCATCTCTCTACTATGGTGGCTAGCTCTACTTATATAGAGCGAAGGCCTGGGCCTCTTCCCAAATAATGGCGGGAAGGGCGCCAACAATTGGCCATTTGAAGGGAACAGCGGATACACTTATCGACTAAAGTTGGTCCTCGCCGCCAAAGGCTCTGGTGATGACGCTGCTTGGGCTCCATGATGACTGCATTCCAGCCGTTGGGGCTGGTCTTGGTCTTGTTGCACGAAATGGATGCCTTTGCTTGATGCTCTTACTCGCGCTTGCTCCCTTTGCACCAAAGAGGAAAGGAGGACCTTGCTGTGGCTGGCGCCCGATCGCGCCCTTGGTGAAATCATGGCTTACGTCATGGGCACCTCGCGAGTACCACGCCTTGAACTCTCCGCCTCCTCATGAGCGGCTGGCGAGGCCGTGCTCGAGAAGCTCTTGGTCGTCCGCCCATGAATCTCAGCCCTCGTGAGGTCTTGAGCTTGTCTTGATGAAGATGGGCTGTCCTGGGCCTCCTTTGAGCCACGCCGCAGGCCGCAGGCAGGCAAGTCTGGGGACCCCCATTCCCAGAACGCCGACACAACTGCCGAGTCTTCCCTGCCTCCGTGTCGTCCCCTTCCTAGGCCTCGCAGTTGTCCACCGCCGTGGTGGTCTCGGTGCGGCGTGGTCAATGTGGTCAACGACCGACTTCCATTGGAAGAGTACTGTGCGTGGAGACGCTGACAGCTGGGTCCACGACCGCCGCAAGGAAGTGCCTCCTTATTACGCGCAAAATAATTATTCCTCCACCTGACAGCGGGGACCCACCGGATGGGCCACCGTATTTCGCGAAGAAAACATTTCCCCCTGACTGTTGGGACCCACCAGCTACACCTTCGCACGCAAGGAAGTGCATCCGAAAAAAACAAAACGATTCGCCCCCCTGACTGCTGGGACCCACCAGCTACATCTTCGCACGCAAGGAAGTGCCTGACAGTCAGGACCCACCTGGTCGAAGCGTACGTAGCGTTGTCATTCTGGTGTGACGATGTGCGTACATATATCTTGGTGGATGTAGAGGCGCCGCACGTGTCGTAGTAGAGGCGTGCACGTAGCATGTACACGTACGTACAGTGGCCAGGGTGCAAGGAAGAAAATACGGCCATGTATGTATACATACGGGCGGGGTCTTGAACGCCTACTCGCACATACGTACGACGAGGGCTCGTTGACATGGCTAGGTCGGAACGGAGAAAGAGCGTCGTCGTCATGTTCATGGGGAGGCAACGGAATGCGTCGTGTTCATGGGGAGGCAACGGAATGCTCATGTTCACGGGGAGGCAACGGAATGCGTCGTGTTCATCGGGAGGCAACGGAACGCGTGGGAGCCAACCGACTGGGTCGGAACGGAATGCGTGGTCGTGTTCATCGGAAAGGCTTGGACGGAACAGCGATGGAAGCGAGGCTGGCGTACACAACGGAGAAGCGGCCTTGTGTTCGATGGGCCCACGTTCAAAGCAGGGTCCTCTTTATCGGAGGGTGTGGCGTACCGCCAAAGCGGAGAAGCGGACCTCCTACGGTCGGCAGGGGTCTGTTGATCGGGAGGGTGTGGCGTGCCGCAAAGCAGACGAAACAGACCTCCTATGGTCAAGCAACGGGGTCTGTTGATCGGGAGGGTGTGGCGTACCGCAAAGCGGACCTCCTACGGTCGAAGCGGGGGTCTGTTCGCCGGGAGGGTGTGGCGTGCATAAGCAGGACACCACGGGATACTGCTCATCTCCACGGTCGACCTCATCCAGCCTCCACGGGCTACCGTCGACCTCCTCCAGCCTCCACGAGCTCCTGTTCATCCAGCCTCCCACCGCGCTACTCCACGGCTCTTGTTCAACCACCCTCCACCGTCTCACTGTTCATCCAGCCCTCCACACCACGGGGTTCTGTTCAACCACCCCTCGATGGGCACCCCTCCACCGTCTACTGTTCATCCAGCCCTCCGCACCACGGGGTCCTGTTCATCCAGAGGCAACGCCACCGCTCCTTTATTCATCAACCCCCCGCAATGCTCACTGTTCATCCTAGAGGCAGATCGATCAGCTTGATTAGCAGCGATAGCGAAGAATCGCTCGATCGGGTTCGATTAACAGCCATCGATCGATCGCTCGGGTTCGATGAACGCGTAGCCTGCGGTGCAATCACTCGGGTTTAGTTAGAGCCCAACGCCGCGCACACACGCTGCAGCAGACGTGTACGAGAAAGCAGCGCATCGCTTCGGCCCCGACCTCCCACCGTAACAGGAACTCCTCGAAATTTTCCTCGCCCTCGCTTCTACCACGGTTTTTCCGTCATGGGACGGCCCAAAGAATGTCATGCAGCTGCGTCTACGGCCCGCCAGACGAAAAACCCATTTTACATCATGATTTTTTGTCATAGAAGTAGGAGCCCACCACATCTATGATGATACCGGGTTTTGTCACAATTATCGTCATAGAAGTGTCATATGTAGGACAATTTTTTTTTCGTTCGGTCCAAAATGTCACGGATGTGTCTTTTTTTTGTAGTGACACTCGCTATACTAACTTTATTGTGTCTTTATCTAAACAGGCCCTAGTTTTTATTTACGCTATCCAACAACACCTACAAAGTACTTCTAGTTTCATACTAGTTCTAGGTAAAGCGACGTTAAGCATGCGTAGAGTTGTATCGATGGTCGATAGAACTTGAGGGAATATTTGTTCTACCTTTAGCTCCTCGTTGGGTTAGACACTCTTACTTATCGAAAGAGGCTACAATTTATCCCCAATACTTGTGGGTTTTCAAGACCTTTTTCTGTTGCCGTTGCCGGGGAGTTATAGCGTGGGGTGAATATTCTCATATGTGCTTGTTTTCTTTATCACTAAGTATTTTTTTATTGTGTGCTAGCTCTTGTTTTCTATCTTTAGTTATGGGTAGGAAACGCAAAATACCAAAAAAATTAGTGGTACCTACTGAACCAATGGTTGAAGAACCACTCAAAATCTATCACACTTTGAAGCTTTTACTTGGATCATCTTGATCCCTATGTGCTCGGGCTGAAACCCCAACTAGCTTAGTTGAGGGCAAATCTTTAGATGAGCATGCTTGTTATGTGCGACACCGCATATCTGAAAAGGGGAAACTTTTACTAGATCAAATTCATCGTTTGCAGTGCTATGCTTGGAATTTATGTGAAATATATGATTTTACTTGTTGTTCTGAAAACCCTAAGAAACACCTTCCCTACCAATGCGAGTTTAGTGATAATGGAATTGTATCTTCGTATGCTAAGGGTGTTTATAATTACTATGATGTTCAACAAATTGAATAATTTGTTGCTTTTAAGGGTGCTTATGAAATTACTTCTTTGATTGAAACGTATGATGCTACTCTTTACAAATATGAAAATTTTGCCATACTTAAATATTGTTATGATAATTATGCTTCTAATGCCTATGTAAACCATATATTGAGGACTCCCCCGCTGTCCAAGAAGAGACTAATATTTTGCAGGAGTCTATGGAAGAAGAAATTAATGACATTGTGAGCTCATTGGGTGAAAAAGATGAGGAGGGGAGCGAAGAACAGAAGAAGGAAGAGCGGATTGATCACCCATTCCCACCATCTAATGAGAGTAACTCTTTATCCCATACATTGTTTAATTTCCCTTTGAATTTACCGAAGGATGAATGCTATGATGATTGTTATGATCCCGTTGATTCTTTTGAAATATCCCTTTTTGATGATGCTTGCTATGCTTGTGGCCAAGATGCCAATATGAATTATGCTTATGGAGATGAACTTGCTATAGTTCCATATGTTAAACATGAAATTGTTGCTATTGCACCCACGCGTGATAGTCCTATTATCTTTTTGAATTCTCCCGACTACACTATATCGGAGAAGTTTGCCCTTATTAAGGATTATATTGATGGGTTGCGTTTTACTACTACACATGATTATTTTGATTGATATAATATGCATGTGCTTGCTGCTCCTACTTGCAATTATTATGAGAGAGGAACTACATATCCACCTCTCTATGTTTCCCACACGATAAAATTGCAAGAAACTGCTTATGCTATGTATTGGCCTTTACTTTGTGGGCATGAATTGTTCTTTTATGACATGCCGATGCATAGGAAGAGAGTTAGACTTCGTCAATGCTTGATATATGTTACTTGGTGCTCACTACTAAATTACAAATCATTGCTAATTAAAATTGGCTTTGATATACCTTGGGATCCGGGTGGATCCATTACTTGAGCACTATATGCCTAGCTTAATGGCTTTAAAGAAAGCGCTGTCAGGGAGACAACCCGGAAGTTTTAGAGAGTCATTTATTCTGTTGAGTGATTTTATAAAGTCTAAAATCAAAAAAATAAAATAAAGAGGGGAACCCAAAACTTTTCAAAAAGGAAAGTGAAAGTGAGAGAGACAAGCATTGTTGAAGTGGGGAGCTCCATGAACTTTGTTCATGCTCACGGAAACTTTGTGAATCTTGATTACATAAAATTTTCAACAAAAATAATTATCCCCTTGTACAATTCCATTGTACTACAAAAATAATGTGCCAAGATTTTCCTTTAGGCTGTTTACATTGCTTGTCGGTTTTTGCGGTGCAAAACAGAAACTTTGGCTGTAGTGCACGATTTTACATTTTTTACGGGAACGTCAAACGGTTATGAAACTTTTTGCACTGTCTTTCTATACAAATTGTTTATTTTTCCTAATTTCTTCAGAATTTTTGGAGTACCAGAAGTATGGTGAATGTTCAGATTACTACAGATTGTCCTTTTTAAGACAAATTCTGTTTTTGAGGCATTGTTTGCTTGTTTTGATGAAACTATCGATATTTATCAGTGGATTAGGCCATGGAAAAGTTATATTACAGTAGCTACAATGCAAAAACAAAATATGAATTGGTTTGAAACAGTACTTAGAGTAGTGATTTGCTTTATTATACTAACGGATCTTACCGAGCTTTCTGTTGAGTTTTGTGTGGATGAAGTGATCAAAGATCAAGGAGGTCTCGATATGAGGAGAAGGAGGATAGTAAAGAGCTCAAGCTTGGGGATTCCCAAGGCACACCAAGTAAATATTCAAGGAGACTCAAGCGTCTAAGCTTGGGGATGCCCCGAAAGGCATCCCATCTTTCTTCAACAAGTATCGGTATGTTTTCGATTTGTTTCGTTCATGTGATATGTGCAAATCTTGGAGCGTCTTTTGCATTTAGTTTTCACATTTATTTGATGCACCATGATGGTATGAGATAGTCCATGCATGGTTGATTTATAGAATGCTCATTGCACTTCACTTATATCTTTTGAGTATGTCTATATAGAATGCTTCATGTGCTTCACTTATATCATTTGAAGTATGGATTGCCTGTTTCCTACACATAGAAAACCGCCATTTGTAGAATGATCTTTTGCTTCACTTATACTCCCTCCGTTCCTTTATCTAAGGTGTATTATTTTGGGCACGGTGACCAAGGCGCACAATTATAGAGGTGTTAGGACAAAAGTACCCTTGGCAAATTTGTTGGTTAGTGACAAGTAAATCTGTTTGTCCAGGAAAGTAAGAGATACATGCAATCGAGAGAGAGATAGTTTCCTTATTTTTATAAAAGATCAAATAGAGAAAATCAGGAGAGAGATACTTTCCTCTTTCTGGAGGGATAAAAAGGGAATTACGAGGATTTAGAAGAAATGCACCTTACACTGTGGAATTTTATCAAAAAACAAATACACCTTTTATAAAGGAACGGAGGGAGTATTTGTTAGAGCGTGGTCATATCTTTTGTAGAAAAAATTAAACCCTCTTGCATCACTTATATCTATTTAGAGAGTTGACAGGAACTGCTCATTCACATGATTAGTCATAAAATCCTAAATAAAACTTGTAGATCACTGAATATGATATGTTTGATTCCTTGCAATTGTTTTGCGATATAAAGATGGTGATATTAGAGTGATGCTTTTTGGATTGTAGAAATACTTGTGTTGAAGTTGGTGATTCCTATAGCATGCACGTATGGTGAACTGTTATGTAACGAAGTTGGAGCATGAGGTATTTATTGATTGTCTTCCTTATGAGTGGCGGTCGGGGACGAGCGATGGTATTCTCCTACCAATCTATCCCCCTAGGAGCATGCGTGTAGTACTTTGTTTCAATCACTAATAGATTTTTGCAATATGTATGTGAGTTCTTTATGACTAATGTTGAGTCCATGGATTATACGCACTCTCACCCTTCCATCATTCCTAGCCTCTTCGGTACCGTGCATTGCCCTTTCTCACCTCGAGAGTTGGTGCAAACTTCGTCGGTGCATCCAAACCCCGTGATACGATACGCTCTATCACACATAAGCCTCCTTATATCTTCCTCAAAACAGCCACCATACCTACCTATCATGGCATTTCCATAGCCATTCCGAGATATATTGCCATGCAACTTCCATCATCTTCATATACATGACTTGAGCATTCATTGTCATATTGCTTTGCATGATCGTAAGATAGCTAGCATGTTGTTTTCATGGCTTGTCCGTTTTTTGATTTCATTGCTATGCTAGATCATTGCACATCCCGGTACACCGCCGGAGGCATTCATATAGAGTCATACTTTGGTCTAGACATCGAGTTGTAATATTGAGTTGTACGTAAATAAAAGTGTGATGATCATCATTATTAGAGCATTGCCCCAGTGAGGAAAGGATGATGGAGACTATGATTCCCCCACAAGTCGGGATGAGACTCCGAACTTAAAAAAAAGAGGCCAAAGAAGCCCAAATAAAAAAAAGAGTCCAAAGAAGCCCACCAAAAAAACAAAACAAAAAAATGAGAGAAAAAGAGAGAAGGGGCAATGTTACTATCCTTTTACCACACTTGTGCTTCAGAGTAGCACCATGTTCTTCATATAGAGAGTCTCTTGAGTTATCACTTTCATACACTAGTGGGAATTTTTATTATAGAACTTGGCTTGTATATTCCAACGATGGGCTTCCTCAAATGCCCTAGGTCTTCATGAGCAAGCAAGTTGGATGCACACCCACTTAGTTTCATTTTGAGCTTTCATACACTTATAGCTCTAGTGCATCCGTTGCACGGCAATCCCTAGTCCTCACATTGACATCAATTGATGGGAATCTCCATAGCCCGTTGATTAGCCGCGTCGATGTGAGACTTTCTCCCTTTTTGTCTTCTCCACATAACCTCCACCCTCCTATTCTATTCCACCTATGGTGCTATGTCCATGGCTCACGCTCATGTATTGCGTGAAAGTTGAAAACGTTTGAGAACATCAAAAGTATGAAACAATTGCTTGGCTTGTCATCGGGGTTGTGCATGATTTGAATACTTTGTGTGATGAAGATGGAGCATAGCCAGACCATATGATTTTGTAGGGATAACATTCTTTGGCCATGTTGTTTTGAAAAGACATGATTGCTTTATTAGTATGCTTGAAGTATTATTGTCTTAATGTCAAATGATAAACTATTGCTTTGAATCACTCGTGTCTTAATATTCATGCCATGATTAGATTACATGATCAAGATTATGCTAGGTAGCATTCCACATCAAAATTATCTTTTTTATCATTTACCTACTCGAGAACGAGCAGGAATTAAGCTTGGGGATGTTGATACGTCTCCGTCATATCTATAATTTTTGATTGTTCCATGCCAATATTATACAACTTTCATATACTTTTGGCAACTTTTTATACTATTTTTGGGACTAACATATTGATCCTGTGCCCAGTGCCAGTTCCTGTTTGTTGCATGTTTTTTGTCTCGCAGAAAATCCATATCAAACGGAGTCCAAACGGGATAAAAACTGGCGGAGATTTTTTTTGGAATATATGTGAATTTTGGGAAGTGGAATCAACGCGAGACAATGCCCGAGGGGCCCACAAGGGGGAGGGGCGCGCCCCAGGGGGTCAAGCACGCCCTGGGCCCTCGTGGCCACTCCGTAAGGCGGTTGGTGCCCTTCTTTTGCTGCAAGAAAGCCAATATCCGGATAAAAATCATGTCCAAATTTCAGCCCAATCGGAGTTACGGATCTCTGGGAATTTAAGAAACGGCGAAAGGGCAGAATCAGAGAGCGCAGAAACAGAGAGAGACAAAGAGACATATCCAATCTCGGAGGGGCTCTCACCCATACCAAGCCATGGAAGCCAAGGACCAGATGGGAAACCCTTCTCCCATCTAGGGAGAAGGTCAAGGAAGAAGAAGAAGAAGAAGGGGGGCTCTCTCCCCCTCGCTTCCGGTGGCTCCGGAACGCCGCCGGGGCCATCATCGTCACCGCAATCTACACCAACAACTCCGTCATCTTCACCAACATATCCATCACCTTCCCCCATCTATCTACAGTGGTCCACTCTCCCGCAACCCGATGTACCCTCTACTTGAACATGGTGCTTTATGCTTCATATTATTATCCAATGATGTGTTGCCATCCTATGATGTCTGAGTAGATTTTCGTTGTCCTATCGGTAATTGGTGAATTGCTATGATTGATTTAATTTGCTTGTGATTATGTTGCTGTCCTTTGGTGCCCATCATATGAGCGCGCACGTGGATCACACCATAGGGTTAGTTGTATGTTGATATGTCGGTGTACTAGAATAGGGGTACCCTAGTATCCCGAACTTGTGCCTGGCGATTGCAGCACCAGCGGCAAGGCTTGCGGGTGACCGCCAAGGTCCTCCGTGGTTCCTTTGGAGCCATTCAAGAACAAATTATTCAAGCCAAGGAGACAAGGCCCGACAAGAGGAGCTTGCGGGAAGGCCAACCAAGGCATGAACAAAGTATTCAAGCCAAGGAGACAAGGCCCGGCAAGAGGAGCTTGCGGGAAGAATAACCAAGGCATCTCAAGGAACTTGCCGCTTCTGGCATGCAGCGTCCGGCGAGGCCCGGTGGCGACGAGCTTCCGGACGCGACAAGACAACGACGCATGACAAAGGCGCTTGCATGCAAATTACCACTTTGTTCGCGCTCCGGCACATCCACAAGCGTGTAGTCACAGGACCTTTCCAAGCGGCGCAGCAAGAGGCTGTCTTGACGGCCAGCGGTCTTGTGATGGCAAGCGCGGCGACAAGATTGCCATCGTGGCAAGCGGTGGCGTCCCCGACGGTCCCTGTTTGCACTGTTTGGGCGGCGTGAGCGGGCATTTAATGCCTTTGTCCCCTGCCGTCGAGGTTAGGTATGATACCTTTGTCTGGTAGTTGTACCAACCGCAATTCCTTTTCCATTTTTACCCTTGTCTGCGTTGCCACCTGTCGGAGACCCCTTGAGCATATAAAAGAAGGCCCATGCGCAACGTAGAGGGTGGTTGGAAGGCATAAAACAGTCACGCTCAGTCTCGTTAGCGGCTGGTGTGTACTGTAGCACTCAGCGCTCCCGAGCAAGAACTCAATACACTCAGACATGCAGTAGTAGGAGTGTTATCTCTCCGGAGTGCTCCGAAGCTGGGTAAACTGCTCGTGTGCTTCGCCTCGATCCGCTCTTCGTGCGATCTCCGCCCCCCGCCGAACCGAAAGGGGCTCGGTCCGCCGGTCCCATAGGTGTTCGTGGATCGATTCGGCGGCGGCAATTTGCTGCCATGGCGGTCGGATTCACCATGGAGGAGGTAGAGGCAGCAGAGGCGGCAAGCCTTGTCGGCGAGAGGAGCTTGCGGGCGAGGAAGAGCTTGTCGGGCTGAAGCTGAGTCGGCGTGCCCGCCGAGGCGCGGCGACTCGTTGAAGATCAGCTCCTCCTCCTCCCCACCTTCAGCCGATTCGCGCAAGTGGAGCCCCAGCCCCACCAAGAAGGCATCTCCGCAAGGCCGGGGCGTGGCGGGCGGCAGACAGGTCAACAGCCGCCAGCGCCTGCGCGCGCGCTCCACCGGCAAGCATCTTTGTTGCGGGAGCACCCCCGCCGCCGGCGGCGGAGCGGGCGGGGCCCGCCCAGACCACCATCTCTGCTCCCGCCAAGCGGCCAAGGCAACCTACTCCTCCGCCTTGCCGCGCCGAAGGTGGGCCGGACTTCGACCTCTCTGCGCTCAGCTCCGACGAGGAAGAGGAAGAGTAAGATTCTTTGTTGTACTCTTGTAGTTCTTCAATTTTGTTGCTTTGTCTTGTATCTGATTTTCTTCACTCTGAACTCATTCCTCTTGGTGACGCTGGCCGAGAGCGCGAAGAGAGCCAAGGTCAGTGATTGTCATCGAGGGCGAACCCACCATGACAGCAGGCGTGTCGAGACCACCTTGCGGACCCGGCAACCATTCCTCAAAGCAGCCCCAGCAGCCCCCATCGTAAGTATATGGTTTACTTCCTGCTGTCTGGCGCGCATGGGTGCTCTTTCTTTGCTGATATCTGACTGTTGGTTTGTGTAGGAGCAGAGCAGCCTCACCAGGAGTGCCCGGAAGCCGCTCCCGAAATGCCATCTGCTTCAACTACACCGCCAAGGGAGGATTCCCCAGCAAGGGAGAATTCTCCGGCAAGGGGCAGTTCTCCGGCAAGGGACAGCACCAGTCTGCTCTCCATTCATCCCACTTGCTGCGGAGCTCTCCCTCTAGATAAGCTTCCTTCTTGCCGGCTCTCGAGATCCAAGCGATTCCACCGGAAAGAGGCTCCCCTCTCTCAACTCGGGGCATAAAGAAGTGGCGGAAAAGAGCTACATTTGGATGGACTCCGACAAAGTTTCCTTGAGAGATGTCGAAACTGCCATGTCGAACGACATTGGGGTGAAGTCAAGGAGGCGGAACCGTAGGTGTTCATGATATCACAGAAAAATTCAGAGAAAGCGGGCGAGCCCGCGAAGAACAGCGCTTGAAGAAAGGGTATCCATTGAACAAGTTCAGCGGCAGCTGGGAGTACCTTCGTGCTGCGGATGCGCTCGCGTCTCCGTCGACCGAAGAGGTAGTAATACTCCCTCGGATCCTTCACGGCGAGCTGAGGGGAAGGTTGCCCGCTCCTTTCGCGGCGCCGCTAGCTTGCTGCGCCTCGGCCGACTTCACGACCTTCCCTTGTCGGCTTTGAGACCATGGCGGAGGTGGTGGGGAGATCGACGATGTGGTGATCTGGTGGCGATGGGGGTGGGCGCTGCTCTCTTTCAGCTTTGGGAAGAAGGGGGCGGCGGAGGTTTCGAGATTGGAATAGCAACCGGCGAGATGGGCGAACTGCCCTGTTTCCCTGCTTATAAAGAGGGAGGGCGGGCGTTCCATCTTTCGAATAAAGAAACCACCACGATCTCTCCCACGATGCCGCATTCGACGCGTGCTGGCTAGGGGGGCGCGGTGGATAAGGGTGAGTGCGGCGTAACCCAGGCGCGCGTTCCGTGCCCTATTTTGGGCTTGGCCCAACAGCGCTTGCACCGTGTGTGGTCAGGCCGGGGCTCCGTCGGTGTACTAGAATAGGGGTACCTAGTATCCCGAACTTGTGCCTGGCGTTGCAGCACCCATGGCAAGGTTTCGGGTGACCGCCAAGGTCCTCCGTGGTTCCTTTGGAGCCATTCAAGAACAAAGTATTCAAGCCAAGGAGACAAGGCCCGGCAAGAGGAGCTTGCCGGGAAGGCCAACCAAGGCATGAACAAAGTATTCAAGCCAAGGAGACAAGGCCCGGCAAGAGGAGCTTGCGGGAAGAATAACAAGGCATCTCAAGGAACTTGCCGCGACGTGCCACAGCGTCCCGGCGAGGCCCGGTGGCGACGAGCTTCGGACGCGACAAGATAACGACATGACAAAGCGCTTGCCGTGGAAAATTACCACTCTGTTCCGGCTC
Source organism: Aegilops longissima (assembly GCA_021605205.1). NCBI lineage: Eukaryota > Viridiplantae > Streptophyta > Magnoliopsida > Poales > Poaceae > Aegilops > Aegilops longissima. The sequence goes on along the minus strand of CM038682.1, from coordinate 527,610,094 downwards.
CGGCACATCCACCAGCGATGTCGGCTGGGACCTTTCGGTAGCGGCGTGGCAAGAAGGCTGTCTTGACCAGCGGTCTTGTGATGTGGCAGCGGCGCGACAAGATTGCCATCGTGGCAGCGGTGGCGTCCCTAACGATCCCTGTTTGCCTTTGTTTGGGCGGCGTGAGCGGGCATTTAATGCCTTTGTCCCCTGCCGTCGGGGTTAGGTATGATACCTTTGTACGGTAGTTGTACCAACCGCAATTCCTTTTCCATTTTACCCTTGTCTGCGTTGCCACCTGTCGGAGACCCCTTGAGTATATAAAAGGAGGCCCATGCGCAACGTAGAGAAGGGGGAAGGCAGAAAACACTCACGCTCGGTCTCGTTAGCAGCTGGTGTGTACTGTAGCACTCAGCGCTCCCGAGCAAGAACTCAATACACTCAGACATGCAACAGTAGGAGTGTTATCTCTTCGGAGAGCTCCGAAGCTGGGTAAACTACTCGTGTGCTTCGCCTCGATCCGCTCTTCGTGTGATCTCCGCCCCCCGCCGAACCGAAAGGGGCTCGGTCCGCCGGTCCCATAGGTGTTCATGGATCAGTTTCCCCGCCATGATAGGACTATGTATTGGAGGGCAAGAGTGACAGAAGCTTCAACCTAGCATAGAAATTGATGCATACGGGATTGAAGGGGGACCAATATATCTTAATGCTATGGTTGGGTTTTACCTTAATGAACGTTAGTAGTTGCGGATGCTTGCTAATAGTTCCAATCATAAGTGCATAGAATTCCAAGTCAGGGATGACATCCTAGCAGTGGCCTCTCCCACATAAAACTTGCTATCGGTCTAGCGAAGTAGTCAATTGCTTAGGGACAATTTCACAACTCCTGCCACCACTTTTCCACACTCGCTATACTAACTTTATTGTGTCTTTTATCTAAACAGCCCCTGGTTATTATTTACACGCTCTTTATTATCTTGCAAACCTATCCAACAACACCTACAAAGTACTTCTAGTTTCATACTTGTTCTAGGTAAAGCGAATGTTAAGCGTGCGTAGAGTTGTATCGGTGGTCAATAGAACTTGAGGGAATATTTGTTCTACCTTTAGCTCCTCATTGGGTTCGACACTCTTACTTATCGAAAGAGGCTACAATTGATCCCCTATACTTGTGGGTTATCATTGCCTCATTGGCAACACTCCTGGAGACGCTGGTAACCCCAGAAATCAGGCAGAACACAAGTGGAGATAACTAAACTTCGTGAGCAGATGGCTAAGGGCGAGGGGGATATCAACGTTGAGAACGCTCGCATGGTGGAGCTGCAAGCCCAGATCCACAACGAGGTGGAGCGCCTGAAGACAGAAGCCTGACACATGGTCCTCCGTCAAAACGCCTTAGACATGGTTCATCAGAGGAGGCACAAGAGCCGTCTGCCCCAAATTTTGAGCCCATGAGTTTGTTCAACACACCTCAAGACACGCCTGTTCCGGGGCCTAGACGGTTGCCCCGAAAGCACCAGTTATACCCCAACTAAATCAAGCCGCACCCCCGAACGGAGACTGACATCCACCGTCGGCTCAGCCTCATCAGATGGCTCAACTGCACTAGCCTGAACAGGCCCCACATCCCCCACCTATTCAGACGCCTCCGCATCGTTTCCTGACACCAACGGGTTACTTCTCCAATCCCGTCGACAACATGTTGGCTGCGAGTACCAATCTTACCATGCTTCCGATCATAGGGAATACCCGTTTGAAATCGAGTCCCATAACGCCATCGAAATGTTGAAGACGGCGGTCGCCCAACAAGCAAACTACTCCTATAGTCAGTAGCGACTTCATTCTTCCCCGCACCCAAGCCGCAGCAGGAGCCGACATGCTGAGTCATCGGCAGTTTCCCGCAATGCCTGTCGGCATCGCAAGCAACCACGTGACCAACCCAGCTTGGAGTTTCAGATGCTCGGGCAATTGTTGACGTAGCTCGAGAGTGGGGAGCAGAAGCAGCGAACGCGGTGGCTCAGCCATCACTTACTACAACCCCATTGGTTCCACAAGGTACATGATCGAGTACCAGAACCATTGGGATACCCTGCCTCGTGCCGGCTCTACGAAACGAGCGCATGCCTAAGGATTTCAAAGGCCCCCGGAAGGTTCCCAATTACGCGACTGATATCGATCCGGCTGCTTGGATTGAGAGCTACGAGATCGCCATGGACATTCTGGATGTTAGCGATGCAGTTTGTGCCAAGTATCTGACTATGATGTTGGAGGAGCTGGCTCGTACTTGCCTGAAAAACCTGCCCCCCAACTCCATCAACACTTGGGCAGAATTGAAGGAATGCTTCATCTAGAACTTCCAAGAAACTTGCAAGCGCCCAATGACGATTGTTGATTTACAACATTGCATCCAGCATGACGATGAGTCTGCCCGTCACTGGTTTCGCCGGGTTGCAGAGATCATTCATTCCTCAGACAGCATAACGGCGGCTCAAGCCCTCCTGATTTTGGAGAAAAAAATGTCATTTTCAGCCTCTCGTTCAGAAGCTTGGGCGGCTCAAGCGGAACGTTCAGCGCATGGGCTATCTCATGGATGTCCTCACTAGGTATGTTGAGTCAGACAACAAAAGATTCTAACTTAGATGATGACAAGTCTGGCAAGGGCAAGAAAGCGGTGGCAGCAAGGGTCACTAGCAGAACAACTCGCGCAACGGTGGCCACCACAGTAACCAGGGCAATGGTGCTAAGCGCAAGCATCCCGGGGCAGATCAAATTTTCTTGCCAACACCAACACCGTTTTCAAGGGCCAAAGACGGAACAATAATTCTGGAAGATCCTATAATGGGAATAAGCCTCGTAATTTTGAGAAGGCCCCTCAAGCCCTGTGTCCCAAACACACCTCCCTGACAAGCCAGCAAATCACTCCTAGGAAAATTTCTACATTATGCAGGCCTTCCATAATCAGATATACCAGAATCATCAGGGTGGCAGCAGCGGAAACCCGGGGCAGCCTGGAGTTGGCAGCTCATGATTTGGCTTCCTGGGAGCCGGCTCATCTGGTGATTTGCAGAATCCTGGTTATCAAGGTTCTGGCGGCTTAGGATCTAGCTATCAGGGTTCAATAACGCAGGTGGAAATCAGTGTTCTGGCCAAGGCACTCAGTAGCAGGGCAACCAGTCAGGTTTTCAGAGCAACCCCAAGAAGTTGAACAGTGGGCAGTGGGACTTCGTGATGGGGAGGTGGGCAAAGCCAAGATCCACTTGCAAAACAACAAAATCATGGACCAGACACAACAAAATCTCAATAGAACCAACAAAATGCAAAAAATTGGTATGGCTATTTTTGTGGGGATTTTCAAATTGGGCTGAAATCAAACAAAAGTAGGCTAGAAATGAAGGGGGGACCCCGAATTCGTGAGAAGCTAAGCTCTAATACCAAGATGTATCAAGAGCAAGCTATCTCTGACACCAAGATGGTGTAGGGCACGAGCCAAAGTGCCCTGATTTGTCTCGATGTTCACGAATTGGAGGCGGGTTCAACGAAGAACACGATGAACATGAGGGGAAATGGGGACAAATCACAAGAGATACACTCAAGAACAAGTCCAATCACACATCCACTAGACTCAAAACCATACAAGATCCACAAAGGTATAAGAACAACAAAGGGAACAAAGATACAAGGTAGAGTTCATCCCATATCCAAGAGGAGATGAGGTCTTGATGATCTAGATAGATCCTTTCCTAGATGGGGTGTTGAATTCACTAGGGATCTTCTCCTAGGAGGACTTGATCTCCATTGGAACAGGGGTAAGGAGCAAACTCTACTAAATCTCTAGTATCTTTGCTAACCCTAGAAATGAGGGGGGGGGGTCTATTTATAGTCCTGGCCACGAAGGGGTGAGTGAGGAGGGGATACAAGGCCACTTGGGCCGTATTGCACGCAGGCAAGCCCAGATGATTTGGGTGAGATCCCGGATGATCCGGGCATCGTCCGTATGATTCGGGTGTAGTCCCGGATGATCCAGCTTCGTGCGAAATCCTTCGGTAGTCTTCGATTGCGAGATAGCCAGATGATCCGTAGAGAGGGTCCGGATGATCCGGCTGAGCCCGGATGATCCGGATGGAGGTCCGGACGTCTGGCCTGGCTCCAGCAGCCGCTTCATATTCTTCTCCTTTCTTCCGTCATCTCTTCCATGCTTCCCTCACGGATGGTGTAGGCATACACATGCGCTCTCACTCCTCGTCGATGTTTAAGCTCTAGTAATACCCATGCATGCACACGAGAGGGGTGTCAAGTAGTATACCATCCTCGAAGGGGTCAAGTGAACACGTGTAAAGGAAATGATTCACCTTCATGTATGTGAAGTAGATGTCGCACGTGTCACTTGCCAAACGGACTCTTGACATGGCTCCGCATCACCTAGATCCTCTAATACTCATAATTAGAAGCCCAGTGTGGTTCTAATCTCCTCCCTCTAATTCTTCGGTGACGATTAGCTCTGGATGGAGAAGCGCCGTCGGATCGTGATGGTTGCACGCTTGCAACCAAGTAGAGAGGTTGTGCTTTCGGTCTTCAGTTTGAGGGACAATTCGTGGGCGGTTCGCGGGATCGTTCATCGATGGTTCGAGGGACTCCAATTAAGATCTATACCGACACGTTTTTTCCACTGCAACTCAGTGCGGTAACGATCGTGATCATAACCCGTAATGCATCTTCATATTGATCTTGTGTGTGCATAGGTGCATTTTTTTGTTTTCTTCTATGTTTCCCAACAATTTCTTTATTCCCTCTCCCTTCTCCATTTCCACTTATCTTTAGCTTTTCTAGTATGAATCTAGTGTTGTCCGACGATGAACTGTGATATCTTTTGTTATATGAACTCTGTCTGTTTGCTAGTATGAACTATGTTCGTTTGTTGCTAAGTGTGTTGATATACTTAGTTGCTAGTACATTGCATGTGTAGCCTGGTTTTGGAAGGCCAGATACGAGGGGCGACTAAGGAGGCAACAAAATGAAGGGTGACACAGTCCACAGACGCGTTTGGGCGCGTCTGCTGATGTTTGGGGGTCGGATTAGTTAGGTCCAGCTGTAGATTTTCTAAGAGCATCTACAAACACTCCCTCAAATCCCCCCCAACACTGGTGCGCGTCGGTCCTAAAGAAACGGTTTTTAACACCTTTCCTAGGCATTTAATGTCCATAATTCAGATCTGAACTACAAATACATGCTCCAGTTCACCAAAATGGCTAGAAAAATTATACATGTGTCCTTGGGTGCATGTTTAGGTCTCATGCCAGGAATGGGAACGAATTACAACCGTACCGGTGTCCTGGCTCTTCCTCAAACATTTCGAATCTCAGTTTTTAAATCCCATATAAATCCCAAACTCACAAGAAAGTCATCAAATGTAGCATGGTGTCACGTCATGGCACATATATGTTGTGGTAAAACATTGCCAATTTGGGCCAAGCTTTATTACAAACATCTTACAAACCGGAGCCTGTCGCAAGAACCCTCGTGGTTTCGATAGGGAAACGTGTCCCCTTGTGTGCCAAACGATAATCACTCCCTCTTCTAGCCTCGTATTTCCTTCTACACACGACATGGAACAACTGGAGATTCGCGTTGAACTTTGAAATTATTCAGGGTTCGTTTGACCTTTTTTATTCATTAATTGAGTTTTCTAGGCATTTCAATGTCCATAATTCAAATCCGAACTACAAATACATGCTCCAGTGCACCAAAATGGCTAGAAAAAACATACATGTTTCCTTGGGGTGCATGTAGGTCCCATGGAACGAATGGGAACGAATTCAACTGTCTCGCCATCCTGGCCTGGCCACAAACATTGCGAACCTCGGTTTTTAAATGTCTGTAAATCCAAAACTCACCAGGAAATCATGAAACTTGGCATGGTGTCAGTACATGGTATATATAATTGTCCAATTTGGGCGAAGCTATATTACAAGCCTTTTACAAACCGGAGCCTGTCGCAACCCTCGTGCTTACGGTAGGGAAACATGCCCCTCTTGTGAGCGAAATGATAATCGATGCCTCTTCTCGCCTTGAACTTGGTTTCTATAGGCAACATAGAATAACAGGAGTGTCGGGCTGAAATTTGAAACTTTTCAGGGTTCGTTTGGCCATTGTATATGTATTACTAATTACTATGTTTTCTATGCATTTAATGTAGTCCATAATTCAAATTTGAACTACAACCACATCCTAGGTCTCTGCGTTCCGTCATCTGGCTTATGTTCTTCATGTAGCATTCAGATCGAATGACTCTATGAAATTACGTCGATACTTCCACATATTATGGATAACATAGGAGACATCCCTATTTTCCCCCGGGGGTCTTAATTACCACTGCTTAGCTTTCAATTTGCCTCTGACCATCAAATTAAATGTGAATAAGCTCCAGTGAAGCAAAATGGGTGGGAAATCGTACATGTGTCATTGGGTGCATGTTTAGGTCTCGTTTAAGGAATGAGAATGAGTTACAAACTTGTCGTCGTCCTGAAACAATGAGAATCTCGGATTTTAAATCCCAGTAAATAAAAAAGTCACCCAAAAAACATGAAACTTGGCATGGTTTCATGACATGGCACATATATATCGTGGTTAAAAAAATCGTCCAGTTTGAGAAGAGGCGCACACATTAGTAGCCAACGAAGTCCTTTTTGAAACAAAATGCTGACACGCTAATATCGCAAACAATTGTATTATATTTACCGTGTTGAAATTTAACCATACTCGGTGGCGTGCATGCAGCTGTTTGATTAGATGGGACGAGCGCGAGAAGTCTGCCGTGCAGGTTCGACGGGACGCGTGCGAGCAGTCCGCCGCGCAGGCTCGACGGGACGTGTGCATCCTATCCACCTCGCAGGCTCGACGGGACACGTGCGAGCAGCAAGGCCGCCCATGCTCACCAGGAAGTGAGCTCTTTGACCTCCATGCACCAGCCGCTGCCCGTCTCGCTCACAACTTCTCCATTAATGGGTTAATTAAAGCACCTGGACGGAGGGTGTTTGCTTGTAATCCCATGTCAGCATTTGCTTTGTTTGTGTTTTCAACTCGTATTCCGCCCTAATTTTTATTGCCACATAGTGCAACGGATAATACGACGACAAATTTACAATGGCGCAGATAATAATTGTCTTACATATTCCGGATAATTTAAAATGCCACATGCGGCAAAGCCCGGAAGACACAGGGCAAGAGAAGAAGGAAATTGCATACAACGATCTGGGTCGCTACTGTCTCTACTCGTCGATGGATCGCCGGGTGGCGAAATCCTCCAGCTCCTTCTTCAATTCTTCATGACTTTGCTTGAAAGTAGCCACGGATTCCTCCACGTCCTTCTCGCGCTCGATCCAGAGCTTCCTCAAGCCACCCATCAGTTCCTCGATGAGCGCTTTCAGCATCATCTCCGAGGCACTGCTCTGCTCATGCAGCACCTTCCAGCCGGTGGCCTCCTCCTCCTTCTCGGCCACCAACTTGAGGAGCTTCGCATTGTCATCCATGAGTTGCTCGACGAGGCCGGCCGCCTTGTCAACCGAGGCATCGCTGATCTTGAGCAGCTTCATCAAGCCGTCGACCAGCTCCTGCTGCATAGTGACGCTAGCGAGAATGTCGTTGTTGCCGGCGAAGGACTTCAGGAACGCCGGCTTGTCACGATGGCCGACACCGCGAATGCGCTTATGAGAGCCCTTAAGTGCCCGTGAGAGCTCGTTCGAGGGCTCCGCGGCGCGCGGGGACATCTCTGTTGCGGCTGCGGCTTCGCGGCGGGACCTCTCTAGTGCTTCCGCGGCCTTGGTCCTTGCTGCCTGGTTATATGTCCACCCTAAACTCCGCCTACCGGTCATGGCGGAACAACTTGACAGAAAAAACCAGTTTTGTGGGTGATGAGGAGAGGAACTGTGAAGTAATTTTTGAGTGGGTAGTTTTTATAGCCCGGTGCTAAGTGTGAACACGTATTAGTTTGATAGGTGTGAACAGATTTGCAATTACTTATTGCATTGTAATCAGCAATGTGACGAGAAACAAGGTCAAAATTTATTGATGGCAGAAGGTGGACCACGTGGTTGCTCGCCGTTGAGGCGGCCGCGGCGCGCTCCGCTCTGGCGTCCCTGCGCTCACTCTGCTCGCCGTTGAGGCAAGTTACAATGGCAACGGTTAATAATTCTTAATAGTTGTCTTACATATTCGGATAATTTAAAATGCCAAATGCGGCAAGGCCCAGAACACTCACAACCTACATATGCACACAATTATAATAAAATATAAGCTAAAAGACTGAGTTGGCGGCCTTCCGACGATGGTCTTCTCGGACTCCATGATCAGCATAGCACCCTTGCGGCCGTTCACTCCGAGTGTCCCGACCCGCCTCTGCTTACTAAGCTGCTGGCGCTGGGAGGCTCTTGGGGCTGCTGGGCTTCTTCCAGAAGAGCTTGACAACGTGCAATCGCACGCATGACAACTCCGCGGAACCGCTCCATTTCAATGTCTCTGGCCTGGTAGCAAATTCCGACGATCACCTGCATCCTCAAGATATCACATTGGCGACGTTCTACTTCTTCGGGGACATCAACTCCACCAAGATGCGCTTGAGCCTGGACACCACATCATCAGGATCGAGGTTGACACGGCCGCCGCGGGCTGCCTTTGTCTTGACTGAATCGCAGAGGTCCTCTGCCCATTCCTTGCGGGGCATCAGGCTCTCGATGAGCCCTCGGGTGGGTCGTCGATCATGCTGCCGAGCAGCTCTGGATCTTTTGCACCGTGGATGGAAAACTGCTCATCACACCTCCTCTGCAATATGTCGATTGTGCTCCCAAGGATTGTGACGCTGATATCGCTACCGATTGGCCATGGTGCCTGCACCTGCCGATGAAGCTCTTACTCCCCGACCAGGTATGGCTCGTTCTCCTCGCCGAAGATGTAATGCAGGTAGGCGTCGACGTCGAAGATTTGGTCATTGCCTGGCATGCTTGGAATAACTAATGGTAGATGGGTGAGGACTAGATCTTCGTAGAGTGTCGCGGCGGTGCGTTGCCGTCTGGGTTATATGCAGCAAGTCGTTACTTGGTGGCGGGAAACCGGTGAGGGAATAGGCGTGGATTTTACAATTTACCCATGTGGAGTGCGGGAAGCATTCGCTCAAGTGCGGGAAGACTACGGTGCCACATGTTATTTATCACACAAGTGTTAACATAAGGAAATGCATGTGTAACTTACTAATCATTGCACACGATAACTCGCAGACGCATCGTGTGCGATACTCCTACCAATCGCAAGCAACTACTTTGCATTTTTAAAGTTTTATGTGCACACAGAATCGCACACGAACTAACTGTATTAACCGTCTGTGTTGTAAATTCTCATCGCAAACAGTTCATCCGAGTCGGCTGTTTGCCACGTATCACACACATCTTGTTAAGTTGAACCGTTTCTGTTGCGTTCGCTAATCGAAAACAGTTCGTCCGAGTGAACCGTATGCCCTATATCACACACACCTTGATCTGGCTAACCTTTTTTGTTGCACTCCCTAATAGCAAACGGTTCATCGGAGCGAACTGTATGCCGTATATCGCACACATATTGATGTGGCTGCCTGTTTCTATTGTTTTGCCTCACCACAAACAGTTCGAACGGGTTAACCTTGTGCCCTACATCGCACATGCAACTAAAATCCGAACCATGTTAGATGCGTCCGCCATCGCAAATGTTTTGCACCTTTTTTGCCGGTTTTTTACATCCCCGTTTGTGATTAATGCATCGCACACAGTTTCGTGAAAGGGTCTCTAATCGTAGTGTCGCGTTAGCAGCATCTTGCAGTAGTGCAAACATCTAGGCGGACAGTCCAGTCACTGATGAGTCCAATTTATGTGATGTTTTTACTAAGTATTTTGTGCCTACATGGTAGGCTTTGTGGAATTTTACCGGGTTCACGCACTTCTTTTAGTTGATAATCCCTCAGGTAATGTCTTTTGGATCAATTTTCATTTCATGGAGAAAATCCTCAGGAATGGTGGTGGAATCACGTATTTAAGGTGATAATCACTTTCCATAAAAGAGTCAAGCAAGAAGGCCAAAGGAACGGACGTCGTCGCACTTTCAGCATGAAAGACGGTGTTCCGTACGATCACAAGCGCCCATATGAGCGGTCGTATGGCACGCCCCTACTGGGTCAAGTATTTTCACCGTATCGAAATAGATCGTGGGGAGACGCCCAAAGACACCAAAAACTCATCCAGAAGATAGAACCCTAGCCTCCGGAGTTCATTCGGAGGAGGGATTCGCAAGACGAAGGAGGGGATCCTTCTCACCGCAGAACAGGACAACGTCATCACCACCGGCATCATCATCCACCTCAGCATCATCATCATCCACATCCTTATCATTTGCAACATCAAGAACCCTAGTGGATCCTTCGGTGTATCATTTCAATCACTCATCCATGTATTCTATTACCATTGTCATGATGTTTGTTGCCCTGATGTGTGACTAGACCTCAGATTCTCGGGGATATGGATGAACCTTGGTATGTGTAGGATCCGAAACATTTATTGTGGATATGAGATCCTCTGTTGAATGCTTAGTTTAATAACTTTGTGAATGTTGTGAAGGGGGCCCACTCAACATTTTTGCCTTATGGCCATGAAGTATATCACTGTCATTGTAAAGGTTTAGGACGCGGGGGTAATTCAAGGTGACAGTAAAAGCCTACTGCTCCTAGTCTTTGCAATTGATCGGGGAATTACAGAGAACCCTTAGAGAGGTCGCTTCCATGGGGAAACCCTTAATTATCATGAGTTGTAACCCTCTAGGGGAGACTATGATGGTGGCGTGCGTGGCATGAAGTCTACCACGAGTAGAATGTGTACTGTATCCGGCTCCGCCCATCATAATCATCAACAATGGCTCAAGTATCTGGTATATACTATGCTTATGCATATGTGCGTTAGAAACATACCAATGGGGATTCTGGACTCCCTAAGAGCACCCTTTTTATTCTGCTATTTCACTAGTCATAACAATCCTCACACTTCATTTACCTTTTGTGTTATTCAGTTAAAAGTGACAAACACTACTCAACAATCCTTTTTATTCACCCTCACTCTGCTTTAGGTTTACAATTATTTGCAGGCACAAAAATACATAGTTCTCTACAATAGGCAAAAGTCTGATTCTCATGCTCCTTGTGGGATCAATAATTTTACTTTGAAAAGGCTAAAATTAAACCCTGTGCACTTGCATGTTATGAAGCTTTTTCTGGCGCCGTTGCCGGGGAGCTGAGTACTTATGGGCTTTGTCTTAAGTTTTGAATTATTTTGTGTCCTAAAGATTTTTGCAGATAGAAAGCAGGCATGGTCCTGCAAGAGCAAATTTGTCAGGTGGGAGTGGAATATGTTGTCGGATCATCTCTGGGAGAGAATTTTATATCAGTCGGTCCTGATCTACCTGGCAAAATATATGAGATAAACCCCCGATTGATTGCTATGGTGAAAGAGAATATATTCTGAGGTTATTCAACTGAATGTCTGTATAAACATATTAAAGATTTTAACCGTGCATGTGAAACTTTTCTGTTGTAGGACTTAACTAATGAAGAAATAAAGGCAACAATATTTACTTATTCATTAGATGGAGGATCTCACAAATGGTTAAAATGCCAGCCAGTGAACATCTCAAGGAACTGGCCGTAATTGGTGAAAGCACTCCTCACTTATTATAACCCTCAAGGAAAGTTATATACATTGAGAAGGAAAATCAGCAGCTTTGGACAAAGAGAAGGAGAGAAATTGGTCGATGCATATATAAGGTATCGTGAAATACTCTTTGCATGTCCTGAACACCATTATCCTGATTATTTAATTGTTAACTTCTTTTATGGCGGGCTTGACTCACAAAGTAAGCAAGCTTTAGATCTCGCTTCTAGAGGTTTGATACATCTCCAATGTATCTATAATTTATGAAGTATTCATGCCATGCTTACAACAATTTTATATGGTTTTGGTATGATTTAATCACAACTAACCCGGAGTGACGCTGTTTTCAGCAGAACTACCGTGGTGTCGTTTTTATTCAGAAATAGAAGTTCTAGGAATGGACTGAAAATTTATGGTGATTTTTTGTGGACCAAAAGAGACCCCCGAAGCACCTGAGCTGGACCAGGAGGTGACTGATAACCCACAAGTATAGGGGATTGCAATAGTTTTCGAGGGTAGAGTATTCAACCCAAATTTATAGATTCGACACAAGGGGAGCCAATGAATATTTGAAGGTATTAGCACCTGAGTTGTCAATTCAACCACACGTGGAGATTAATTATCTGCAGCAGAGTGATTAGTAGCAAAGTAGTTTGATAGTTTTGATAGAAGTGACAACAACAATGGTAACAGTAACAGTGATAGCAGTAATTTTGTAGCAAGTGTAATAGTGATGATAGCAGTAGTAACTTAGCAGAAACAATATAAGATAAATTCATAGGCATTGGATCGGTGACTTGTTGGATGATATTCATCATGTGACAGTTATAACCTAGGGCGATACGGCACTAGCTCCACTTCATCGATATAATGTAGGCATGTATTCCGTAAATAGTCATACGTGCTTTGTTAAAAGAACTTGCATGCCATCTTTTGTCCTACCCTCCCGTGGCAGCGGGGTCCATATTGGAAACTAAGGGTTATTAAGGCCTGCTTTTAATAGAGAACCGGAACAAAGCATTAACACATAGTGAATACATGAACTCCTCAAACTACGGTCATCATCGAGAGTGGGCCCGGTTGTTGTCACTCCGGGGTTGTTGGATCATAACACGTAGTAGGTGACTATAACTTGCAAGATCAGATCGAAAACATGGATATAATGATGAATTAATAAACTATTCAGATCTGAGTTCATGGCACCCAGGCCCAAAGTGACAAGCATTAAGCATAGAAAGTTCATAGCAACATCAATCTAAGAACATAGTGGATACTAGGGATCAAGCCCTAACAAAACTTACTCGATTACATGATGAATCTCATCCAACTCCTCACCGACCAGCGAGCCCACGAAGGAATTACTCACTCCCGGTGGGCAGCATCATGGAATTGGCGATGGGGATTTGTTGGTGATGACGAAGAACGAAGATCCCCCTCTTCGGAGCCCCAAACGGAATCCAGATCTGCCCTACCGAGGAAGAATAGGGCTTGGCAGCGGCTCCATCTCGTGGATCACGATAATTCTTTCTCCATGATTTTTTTCTATAATAATGTGAATTTATAGTATCAGGGGGTCGTCATCGGGCCACCAGGTGGGTACAACCCACCTGGGCGCGCCAGGAGAGGGGGGCGCGCCCTCGTGGGTTGTGCCAACTAGGGGCCCCTCTCTGGTGGGTCTTGGCTCCAAAAATTCTTATTATTGATATAAAAAATCCTTGCAAAGTTTCGTTCCATTCCGAGAACTTCTATTTTTGCACGAAAACAACACCATGGCAGTTCTGCTGAAAACAACACCCTCAGAGGAAGTGAGAGATGAATACAACGCTCTCGCCGGGTTCATGAGTGGGTATGACCTGCCCTCGAGTAGGCAACCTGTGTGAGATTTCGCCGGTCAGAAATCTGGCCTCTCTTAGCTTCTTGACGTCTTCCTCTGTGATGGAGGAAGGCATCCACCGACCTTGAAGGTTGGATCCGGACATGGTTGAAGGTCCGAAGCGCGTGACCTGAGCTTGTGGTGTTGGAACTCGAGGTGGGGGAAGGATTCGATTGAGCATGAGAAGAAAAAGGGACATGCCTTGGCATCTTTAAAAAGGAGGTGAATATCAAGCGTCCTCCGCGTGGCCGTTTGGGACTTGCCTTGAATAGGGGAGTCATACCAACGGGCACGATTGGGTTACCCACATCCGTATTGATGAGAATCCCGTAATAAGGGGGACACGATCTCTGCTTCGACAAAACGAGCTAAATAAATCGCCTCACAAAACGTGAAGTGGCAGGCTGATGGAGGAAGACGGTTCGTCATGACCAAGCCGTGGCAATACGTCACGTTATGAAAAACGGTCGGCGGATTATATGTGTGGAAATATTATTCTCTCTACGGTGGTATGCGGAACTTGTTTTGCAGAGCCGGACACTATCCTTGTGTTCAAAATCTTCTATGGAGTATTCGGAGGAGGAACCCGCCTTGCAATGCCGAAGACAATCTGCGCGCCGGACTCATCGTCGTTGAAGCCTGGTTCAGGGGCTACTGAGGGAGTCCTGGATTAGGGGGTATCCGGACAGCCAGACTATATCCTTTGGCCGGACTGTTTGACTATGATGATACAAGATTGAAGACTTTGTCTCATGTCCGGATGGGAATCCCCTTGGCGTGGAAGGCAAGCTTGGCGATACGGATATGTAGATCTCCTCCCATTGTAACCGACTCTGTGTAACCCTAGCCCCCTTCGGTGTCTATATAAACCGGAGGGTTTAGTCCGTAGGACAACAACAATCATATCATAGGCTAGCTTCTAGGGTTTAGCCTCTACAATCTCGTGGTAGATCAACTCTTGTAATACTCATATCATCAAGATCAATCAAGCAGGAAGTAGGGTATTACCTCCATCGAGAGGGCCCGAACCTGGGTAAACATCATGTCCCCCGCCTCCTGTTACCATCCGCCTTAGACGCACAGTTCGGGACCCCCTACCCGAGATCCGCCGGTTTTGACACTGACATTGGTGCTTTCATTGAGAGTTCCACTATGCCGTCACCGTAAGGCTTTATGGCTCCTTCAATCATGGACAGTGATGCGGTCCGGGATGAGGTCTTCCTCCCCGGACAGTTCTTCGAATTCGGCCGCTTCGCACTGCGGGCCAACTTGCTTGGCCACATGGGGCAGATCGAGAGCTACGCCCCTGGCCATCAGGTCAGGTTCGGAAACTTGAATTACACTCCCGAAATCCGTGGAGACTCGATCTTCGACGGATTCGAGCCCATGCCAGGTGTGCCGCACGATCACGACGAGCACGATATAGCTCTGCCGTCGGACAGTGTTCGGAAGATCACACCGGCAACTACTCCGGCCCTCAATCCGGAGCAAATTGCGCCATCCGATGATGGGCGGGTAGACCCCGCCTTGGAGGCCGCACCATCATTGGCGATAGAGCCGAATACTGACTTTACCCCTCTTGAGAGCCGTGCTGCCGAACTTTTGGATTCATCTCCGGCCACGGACTCCGAACCGCCTGCGCCCATGCCTATCGAATCCGATTGGGCACCGATCATGGAGTTCACCTCCGCGGATATCTTTCAGCACTCGCCCTTCGGTGATGTGCTAAACTCGTTAAGGTCTCTCTGCTTGTCAGGAGAACCTTGGTCGAACTATGTCCGGCTAGCATGGGATGCAGACGATGAAGAAATTCGCTCCCCACCCACCACCCACTTAGTAGCCACTGTCGACGATTTAACCGACATGCTCGACTTCGACTCCGAAGACATCGACGGTATGGACGACGATGCAGGAGATGAACAGGAACCACCGCCCATAGGGCGCTGGACCGCCATTTCATCACATGACATATACATGGTGGATATACCTAAAGAAAATGATGACAAGGAACGGAAGGATGCATCGAAGGATGACTCCCTTGAAAAGCAATCAAAGCGGTGGCGTAGACGCCGCTCCAAATCCTGCCTCGGCAAAAACAGCGATAACAGTACAAGAAAAAATAATACCCCGGTCGACTCAGAGGAAACGACGACCACATAGACCCAGCGATAGAGCAGGGTGAGCCAGCGGACAACGAACATAGTACGGAGCCGCTATCCGATCACGGAGACGCCGAGTGCTAAGCTAATCAACCCGTCTCCGGAGAGGAGAATTGTCCGGATGACGATGCACACATCATCCTAGAAAGGCACTTGGAGCAAGAGAACCTCCATAGAAGGCTTATTGCCACCGCGAGGAGTCTGAAGAAGCAGAAGCAAAGGCTCAAGGCCGCGCAAAATACACTCAACAGTAGATGGAACAAAGTGCCGACATGCGAGAAAAGCACGATGGCGATGCCACACGAAAGCTATCCGGCGCAGCTGCTGCCTGAATTCGATGACGAGGCCTTAGAGCCCCCACAGCCAAAAAATAAAATAGCCGACCGGTCGGATCGACGATCTCGTGGCTGCGATAGAGCGGCCAACGAGGCCGCACATAAGTCAGTACATGATCCACGCGAGGACCCGCATAAAAAGGCCGGCGCAACCAGATCCATCTACGGATCAAGGAAACGCGTTCCAGCGCACAACCAAAACCAAACACTACAACTGTCTGAATGCCATGGTACATCTAAATACAGGGGTGCCGCACCCCCCCCCCCCTATGTTTCACCGATGAGGTGCTGGACCACGAATTTCACGAAGGATTCAAACCAATGAACATAGAGGCGTACGACGGGGCCACAGACCCTAGGGTCTGGATTGAGGACTTTATCCTCCATATTCATATGGCTCGCGGAGACGATCTCCACGCCATCAAGTACTTGCCCCTCAAGCTTAAAGGACCAGCTCGGCACTGGCTGAAAAGCCTCCCCGATAACTCCATTGGAATTTGGGAGGAGCTCATGGATGCCTTTTGGGCTAATTTTCAAGGGACCTATGTCCGACCTCCGGATGTAGACGATTTAAGTCATATAATTCAACAGCCGGGAGAGTTAACCCAAAAGCTTTGGAACAGGTGTCTCACTAAGAAGAACCAAATCGTCGACTGTCCGGACGCCGAAGCCTTAGTAGTTTTCAAGCACAGCGTCTGAGACGAATGGCTCGCCAGACACCTCGGTCAAGAAAAACCGAGAACAATGGCAGCCCTAACAAGCCTCATGATCCGCTTTTGCGCGGGTGAGGATAGCTGGTTGGCCCGCAATAGCACCAACGACCCAAGCACATCCGAAGTAAGGGATGGCAATGGAAAACCACGACGCAGTAAACACAAGCGCCGGAATAAAGAAGACAGCCTAGATAACACGGCGGTAAACGCCGTATTCAGAGGCTCTCGGCCAGATCATCGGAAAAAGCCTTTCAAAGGCAACAGGGATGGACCTTCCAGCCTAAACAAGATTCTAGAAAAACTATGTCAAATCCACGGCACCCCCGATAAACCTGCAAATCATACCCACAGAGAATGTTGGGTCTTCAAGCAGGCCGGCAAGCTAAACGCCGAACACAAGGGGCAGGATACACTAAGCGAAGACGAGGATGAGCCTCGCCAGCAAGGCACCGGGGGACAGAAAAAATTCCCACCAGAAGTCAAAATAGTAAACGTGGTACATGTGATGAAGGGGAGAAGAAAAACTGCACTCCGAGACACACACGCCCTAGAGCCCGTAACCACTAAGTTCAACTCCTGGTTGGCATGTTCGATCACTTTTGATCGCAGGGATCACTTGACAAGTACCCGACACGAAGGATTGGCTTCTTTGGTGTTAGACCCAATAATATATGGATACCATCTCACACGAGTCCTCATGGGCGGCGGCAGTAGTTTAAACCTGATATATCAGGACACAATCCGCAAAATGGGGATAGACCCAACAAAAATCATCCACAGTAATACTACCTTCAAGGGAGTAATACCAGGCCCAGATGCCCGCTCTACGGGCTCTCTAATACTAGAAGTAGTATTCGGTTCACCCGACAACTACCGACGTGAAACGTTACACTTCGACATCGCTCCATTCTGAAGCGGCTATCAAGCACTACTCGGACAAACAGCCTTCGCTCGTTTCCATGCTATACCGCATTACGCTTCTCTCAAGCTCAAGATGCCTGGTCCGCGCGGCACCATCACAGTTAATGGAAACATTGAGTGTCCTTTTTGCGCGGAAGAACGTGCGGCTGCTTTAACAGCCGAACACTAGACGGCCTCACCAACCAGAGCAAATGAACGGTCGTTAAGACCACAGACACGGTTAAATGAGTCCGGAACATCACTAGATATACTTGAGTTAGGTTTGGTGGTTGCACCCTTATAGACGGTACCGGGGCTTCCCGCGTGTAAACAGGGCTACCGCTCAACTTTACTTATCTTGAATTTTAAATGGTTTATTTAGAATAACCAATTTTTGCATGACAACTTTCAACTGAGTTCCTCTCTTTTACAGATGACAATCGTGCTACACCCGTCCAGGATACGGCACAACAGAGACACAGGCGCAGACGTGCAGCAAGGACCCGTTCAAAGGTTTCTTTTTAGATTAAGACCCTGCGTATAACTTTTTTACTGTCTTTTGTTGTTCACATCCTCCGGATTCTCAGTACAACCGAGAAGGATGCTGACGTTATTGGCATGTGGCCACGTCAAAATATTGCACGTACCCGGACAATTGGGGCTCATTTTCAAGGGAATTGTTTAGCCCGACATATATTATAAAGACCGAATACCTTAGGGAGTGTTCGGCGTCGCGAGTTTGTCCTTATATGCATCAGCTCCGAATCATGTCTTTAGTCAAATGTTGGGTTTGCCCGGCTCCTGTGTTTTTCTACCTTATGTTCCGCTCTATCGGCTAAGGTGGCACCAGGAGAACTACTGTGATTGTGCCCTGGTTCATCCGGACGAGCACCTCAGTAGAGAAAGCCGAAAACTGACTGTCATGATAAAGCGCGAGACTGGTCAACCACTCGATGACTTAGCGGAATCTTTGGGATTCCTCCACATTAACGAAGGTCCGTTTCCCGGCCAGGCTTGTACGCACCCCGTATTCGGACAAGCGCGGAGCCACCAGGGGCTATATAGTAGCCCCATCGTCAAACTCCTATGGCTAAGTGAAAGTGTTAAAGCACTATAGTCCGATTGCCCAATTCGCTGCGCTATCACCTCCTTAATGTACCAAGACGTTGGATCAAGTGTGAACACACGTCTTCTGCGAACACCCCCGCATTATATACATGGGGGCTGAAGCCGATGACTGCAAACTTTCAGGTTATATACATATATACATAAACGGCCGCACAGGAGGCATCATAATACTTCCAGGAAAAAGTATAAATACAGACTTTATAACTCAATAAAACATTGTTTTCACAATGGGAATACATGTTATTAGAACATAATATTCTTCGAGCACTGAGCCTTTATTAAACGAGCGCCTTCAAGGACTTCTTCAAAGTAGTGCTCGGCAGCTATCCGGTCCATGGCCGAACCCTGGGTTGCAATAGCGGTGGCCTCCATCTCTTCCCATTATGCCTTGACACGGGCAAGTGCCATCTGCTCACCCTCTATGCATGCCGACCTCTTCATAGCATCGATGCGCGGCACAGCATCAAGGAATTGCTGCACCAAACTAAAATAACCGTTCGGCCTTGGCCCTTCCGGCCATAGATGATCCACAACAGACCTCATGGCAAGCCCGGACAACCTATGGAGCTCGGCCCACTCGACCATTCTCTCGTTCAACCGAAGCGGATGCGCTGGAGCATTGAATTGCGACGAAAACAGCTTTTCCACTTCATGACCTTTTTGATCTTTGAAGTATTCGGCTGCGTCAGCAGCACTTGCTGCCAAATCCAGATACGCATCTGCAGAACTCCATAGCCGATCAAGAGGAGCGTACGTAGGATCTCCGAACTTCATCCGCAGCATAAATGGCTTCCCAGCCGTGATATCCCCGGTGTCGTGGAATTGTCACGGCAGATGTCCTCATGAAAGGACTTAGTCGTAGGGCCATCGTACGGGTTAACCTAGAGGGGTTAAAGCGGACACAAGACGCGGGAATTATACTGGTTCGGCCCCTTCGATGAAGGTAAAAACCTACGTCCAGTTGTGGTGTGATTGATATGGTTTCGCGACTAGGAGCAATAGCTTTGCCTTAGCCTCGAATTCTCTGTCCTAACTTCGCCGCTGGTCGCCTTTATATACACGGGTTGACGCCTTGCCGGTCTCTGAGTCCCAACCGGCTCATACAAGAGTCGGCTTGGTCTCTTCTTTCTTGTCTTACAATACAAGCTACCATACTAAGGCGGTTTACATATATGGACCTTAATTCGCCTCTGGGCTCCGGGCCTCCATTATGGGCTGGATCATGAACGAGGGTAAACTGCCCTTCCGGGCGGTTCACACTCCGTGAGCTGTATCCCCAACATTAGGCCCCAGATTGACTTGAACCGGTTCAGGTTAATCTTCAACATCCTCAGGAAACTCTTGATCTCCTTTGTAAACCGCCATCCGCTTGAACCGCCGTGACATCATCCTCGATCTTCATGTCGGGCACCTGTAAATCATTTTAAACAGAGAAATCAAACATTAAGATTCCCTTCATTAAGGCTATCCTGAAATCGAGGCGGCCGCTGCACCTTCCGCCGCTTTTGACTCCTCGATTCTCGCGCCCGTTGATTGCTCGGTCCCTTATAAATAGACCGGTCAGGCCCTTCTCTTCTTCTTCTTCTTCTTCCTCCTCGCGACGCCCCGACCCTGAAGCTCCGCCGTCGCCTCCGACCTTCGACCGACGCTTCACGCCGGGCCGCTGCATCAACCTGATCGTACCAGAAGTTCCCGGAGCTCCGCCGCGGCTTCTCTCCTCCGGTAAGGTCCCTTTCAAGCCCTAGATCCCCACTGAAGATCCTGTTCATCCCGTAGTTCATATGCGTTCATATCGGTTTCCTCATACCTGCTCTGCTAGGGCTGTATAACTCAACCGCGCCATATATCCTGTGCGGGTGACTGCTCCGCCGTCCATCCGACTCCTTATGCATCTTCCCTTATGCATTCAGATCCTTTATTTTAACGCGCTGAACCTTCCTGCGCTTTACGGGGTTG